>JAINUG010000101.1:0-145000 GCA_029706075.1 Aldrovandia affinis
GGATGCCCATATTATATGATTCATAATACTGCAAAAAAAGCAACTCAGAACTTGCCAGTTTCATTAGATGAATTATTAATAGATATTACTATTACTTGGACAAAAGTAGCAAATGCATCAAAGGAGTGAAAGCCCTCCAGGAATTGTGTAACAAGCCGACAAGAAATATCCTAAAGCATGCTGCAAACAGATGGCTGTCAATGGGCCAGTGCCTGCATAGACTCAGAACAGTGGGAGCCACTGCACCTCATTTTACAAGAGGTGAGAAGGAAACAAAAAAAGTAGATTAAAGACATGCAAGGCAAGTCTAGTAAGAAACCAAAACCTACAGGTAGCCTCACTAGTCCTACCACTGCTGTTAGTGGCAAACATACCTCCCCAGTAGGCCTACTGCACATACACGTAAAAGTGAATATGCAAGTAAAACTGCAGCCACTACAAGTAATGTCAACTTGCAAGAATCAAGAGAAATAATCACCTCAGACAAAACTGTATTGTTACTTTTTCGTTATGCAAATAGGGTGTTCGGTAAGGGAAACCTACTGCTACAAAGGGAAGAACCATGCATTCACATACTAAACAAAGAACTGAATGGGTTGCTAAAAGATATGTTGCTTCGAT
Organism: Aldrovandia affinis; assembly: GCA_029706075.1. Lineage (NCBI taxonomy): Eukaryota > Metazoa > Chordata > Actinopteri > Notacanthiformes > Halosauridae > Aldrovandia > Aldrovandia affinis. Next base: position 622 of record JAINUG010000101.1, read on the forward strand.
TTGTGAAACCAGCTGAAATTTCATCAGTACCTGTTGTGGAAGTGGAGTACACAAAACAAGAAAATCGAAAGAGTGATGAGAATTTGATGATCAGTAAGGATGCAAAAGAATATCTAAAGCATGCTGCTACAGGCAAAGATGAAGGAACGGACCAGTCTGTGTTTTCTCTGAGTGAATCAGACATTCAAGAGTTCTACAAGAGTTCAGTAAAGTTCAGTTCGCAGGTTCTATGAAAAAGCTTGTGATGAAAACATGTCCACTTCAGGATGAATTGTCAAAGCATGCTGAGGTACTGGATGTGAATTTGCGTCAAGACATGAATTTTGACTCAATACTGTTCTTTGTAGACAGATTTCCATGTTTGTTGGGAGATTCAGACCTAGATCAACTAGAAATTGAATTTGCCCACTACCAGATTGACAGCTCCCTGACTACAGAGTCAGTTAGAGTGGATAAACAATGGGACATGATATGACAAATTACAGATCCAGGTTCTGGTGGAAAGAAATGCCCAATACTGACAAAAGTGATGAAGGGAATCTTGGTTATTCCTCACTCAAATGCATTATGTGAAATAACTTTCAGCATAGTATGGAAAAACAAAACAGAATTTCGGCCTAACTGGACTGCGGAAACTTTGCAGTCACTGTTGATTGAGAAGCTGTCGCATTCAGCTCCTTGCTACCAAAGAGACTATAGTACGGATTTGGTCAGAAGCGCAAAGCAAGCAACCTACAAAGCTTTAAGCAGTGCAAAACAGGAAGAACAAGCAACTGGTTTGGAAGGAGAAACACCGTCACCAAGCACTACTATCAGTCAGTAAGGTGAGTTAAAGTATTTTGTAAATAGTGTTTGTTGTTGTACAGGATGATCTCTTTATTGCTAAAGAATAGTGCAAGACATTTCCTTTAAATTCTGCAGTTTTCCTTTTAAAATTGTAAGAGAATATAGAACTATAGAATTACTTTTTAATAAAAATACAAATTTGGTAACTAAAAAATGTGTACAAGGAGCCCCCCTCCCCTTTATGATCGCATAAAGTGAAATAGTTTTTTTTAATCACTGATCAATTTCCGATTCTTTTTCCCTCAATTTGGTGGCAAATTGTACCATTTTCTAGTTCAACTACCCTCCCGTACTGCGGGTTCACCGCTGCAACTCTGAGACCAGCAGTGACAAAGGTGCTTCCTCTGAGACACTGACTCTGATGGGCAGAGATGTAGTCATGCTGGAAAATAACCAATGGTCATGCCCAGGCTGCAGTAGGCAATATGGTAGGAGGTCTTGGGACATTTCTGACAACTTTTAATTAGCCAATGTGCCAATATTTACATCTGGAAGAATTTTTTGGTTATTACTGGGCATTACTTTTCTTTACATCACAATTGTGCAGTACACAAATCTTACACCCATAGATTGATTTAAACTTCTGGGCTACCCTTTGTTCTCTTTGCCAGAATTCAAGGCATATTGCCAACGTAAAGATCATTCATCACTTCTGTGCATCATGAGAACGCAACAGTTTGTTTGCTAGCTTTGAGTGCAAGATTTCTAGAAAACAGAGGGATTTACTGCTGAAATATGGCCTATAAAATTATTAAATTAATTTATTAACATGTAAATATTCAGCAGTATAAATGTATAAAGTGTAAACATTCAGCCATATAAACACATATTGCGTAATGTGTAAATATCCAGTTATATAAGCAGATAAAAAAAGAAAAGATGACTATAACCCCAGGGAAAGCGTTTAGGTGGACATACCACACACTCCCAAGGCTGGTCCTTTCCCAGACTAATTTACAAATGCTGGCCACGTCCAACCAAACATTACACAGAGAGTGGAAGCACAGATGGAACTGGCAGAGCACTTACTGATTCCCGCTTTCATCCTCCTCCTCCTCCTCCTCCTCCCTGTAGTTTTCGGTGCCCATATAGGACCTCCCGCTGGCACACAGAAAAGCAGCACAGCGTTAACACAACATAAAACCCACATCACAGGCCGTGCCCACTCCTGCTATTCATCGGTCACAAACTTACCCATCCACAAAAGCCTCGCTTCTCAACTGGAATATGAAAAATCAGAGAAAATAGAGCCGTCAGGGACTGAGGTTATGGGAATTGCTATGGAGATTACTACATGCTTAAATAATCTCCCCCCCCTCCAATCAAGAATGCATTACAGATAGAGTACTTACTGGAGCACGACGGTGAACGTAAGTTATTTCCTCATCTAGAAAAAAAGGATAGAAAGAAAAAAGAAAGAACAATCATTTTTATCATTCACAAAATTGTCTGGGTATCGCTCAACATTGGTGGAAGTGTGTGTCCTCATCAGACTGTCTGACTCACGTTCCTCTCGGTAGTAGGTCTTATCAGGTGATGGTTTCACCGGGGTGTCTTTAGCCATAGCTTCCTTTAGCTTCTTCTCGTAAAGGCTACGGGTGGAGTCTGCAAAGCAAAGGGAGGGAGAAAGAGGGATTATTGCTCAACAACAATAATGATTGTCATGGTAAATTAAACGATGGTAGAAGCTTAATGACAGAAAGCTATCCCATTCGAACAACACAATACACTCCAGAGTGCTTGTGGGGAAGGGCTCATATTTGCGTAGTTGAAAGAGCGACACTATGTACTTGTGTACTTTGACTTCAAAATTTGTGTCTGGCACACAAACTGCTGTTGGCAGGTCTAGAGAGAATCCAGCACTGCACCAAGCCTGGACTTGAACACAGACATGCTGTCAGCCTCTAGTGCAGGGGTGGGCAATCTTACCCTGTGTGGGCCAGTGTGGGTGCAGGCTTTTGTTCCAACTGAAGTGTGACACACCTGATTCCACTAATCAAAGTGCCCTGATTGAAGACTTTGATTAGCTGATTAGTCAAATCAGGTGAGCTACTGCTCGGCTGGAACAAAAGCCTGCACCCACACCAGCCCACACAGGGTAAGATTGCCCACCCCTGCTCTAGTGCATGTCCTGGAAAGCATTGATAACCATTTATAAACATGTTGTTACACAGCGCTTCACAACTCAGCCCGGCGACTCCAGTAGTTTTCAGGCCACAGAATACAACTTTATCTCCTCCAATACAATATCCTGTCTATTTTCCACATGCAGAACATTTAGCAATATTAAATGTAATTTGCCAGATTTCAATCTTCTTGGATTTTATTTGTAGGATACAAACTAAATGCCCCGGAGTTCTGTGTCATCTGAAAATGGAACTATTTCAAATAATTCATTCTTCGAATTTTCCACGGTCACAAAGGCATAAATAAGGCACATTTTTTAGCATTTGGGAAACAATTTAAGAATAATATTGTTTTGCCTGTAACGCAAGAGAAAGTTTGCCATTTTGTTGATGTGTGCTGTGCCAGCAGTGTGTGTGCCAGTGTCTGGCCTGAGCGGGGGGGTGGATCCAGTGGTCATAGTCCATGTTGGAGCCAATGACATGGGTAGGCATAGACGCTGGAATGGGCGGTGCTACTGGTGCTTCAGCACCACCTGGAAAAAATTTGGCGATGCCATCTTAGCCCAAAGCACCACCTAGAATTTAACCCAAAAACTAGTATGGTCACAAAATTAAAGCATATTAAAAATACAAAGTTGAAGTTCAATGCAATCTAAACACAAAACCCACTACATTGTAGTGGCAAACTGAACGTAAATGGCCACCTACATAGGCTGTGGTAGATGTTAGATTGACAAACCCTCGTGGCTTAGTTACTGTTGCTATCTGATCAAGCGTTTGTCGTCCGATCAAACATTCATCAAATTGCAGGAGAACATGGGTTCTTGTGATTCAACCGACACTGGTATTGATATATGAAAATAAATCAACATCAGTACTACTCATTCACAGTGTACATGGAATAATTTTTACAAACATACAGTAATACTTGAAAGTTTGTGAACCCTGCAGGGGCTGGTCATTATTTTCATATATTATAGAAAAATAACCCTATAAAATCTTTATCTAAACCTCAATTCCTAACGAAGATATCACAAATAAACGACACACACAAAGAAGTATGATATATTTTCATTGTTAATTTAACAAAACTGGATTATTTAACAAAAGCCTCAGATATACTTGTGTGCAAAAATATGTGAACCTCCTTGTTTAAAGCTCCCCGGTACTGTACACACTTTTGTACCATTACATCAAATATGCTGACAACATGGCCATTGCCGGCCTGCTGGACCACAGGTTGATCAGCTTCTCCAGAGACATCATACACTCCACTAACTGGTGTGGCCGTAACTTCCTGAAGATCAATGTTAAAAAGACTCAGGAAATGGTCATACATTTTGGACAGTGTAACATCCCTTCTACTATAGTGAAAGAGATGCCTATTGAGAGAGTCACCACGCACAAATACCTTGGGGTTGAGATGGACACAAATTTAAATTCGCAGACTGTGCAGCATCCAAGTATGCTAAAATGCGAAAACACTTCAATTTCCTGAGAAAATTGAAATATTTTAGTGTCAATTATGTCCTCATGTCACTGTTCTATCAGAGTGTGGCCCAGAGTATTCTCTCCTTCTGTCTCATCTGTGTGTTCAGCAACATGAGAAAAGTGGATAAAAACAAGTTTCAGAGGGCAGTCAGGCAGGCAGGGAGGGAAAATAAATGGCTTGTACCAAATGTCTGTGGCTAGGCTACAAGAGAAATTCACAGGAAACAAAATTGAACAGATAATAGAGGATGCCAGACACCCTCTCATTACAGCCTGTGTAGGTATAGTAGGACAGGGAGTGGTCGTCTTCTCCAACACAATATCCGTACCGATAGGTATGGGAATTCTTTCATTCCCACTGCCATTAGGTTCTACAATAAGCATATTAAGCACTTTACTATTGAACAGTAGAATAACTAATTTCTCTAGTAGTTTTACATACACTACTGTACATTTTATAATTGTATACTCCTTTTAACCTGCTACTTTCTTTGCACTTTTTCCCGATGAGCTGTGTATGCCATGTACTGTATGTCATGTGCCCTGTCATGTTTTTAGCGTCTGTGTTTTATGTACTTTTGAGGCTCTGCCAAATGAATTTCCCACTTGTGGGATAGTAAAGTTTACTTGAACTTGAACTTATAATGACCTACATAGCAATAAGATCTGGAAATGATTGTGTAAAACAGACAGTGAGTTTACTTTCTTATAAACTGAGGTTGAGTACCAACAAACCCAAACAGCTGGCTTGGGTAATGACGAGAGTCAGTGGCGTGATAGAAACAGTCGGCTGTTCCTGCATTGCAGGGTTAGGGAAATCCTGTAGCCATGCAGCAGCTATTATCTGGAAGGCTGGGATATATGAATTAGAGTAACACACTTGTATTAACCATAAAAAGCGTTACTAGCACATAGCTGCAATAGATGCAGGATACACGTGGATCGTTCCGTCCAAACCAGGACGCAACATCGCTGATATTCCTTCAGCTTTCTCGAAGACAGCTCTATTGCAGCTTACTAGCACCAAGGTCATAACTAGCTCTAAACAGAACCGATATTACAGGTTCTGTTTAGAGCTAGGTAACGTTAGCATGTCTAAGTAGCAAAAGATAGGTTAGTGAAGCATAACCATTTTCGTGCAGTCTATAAAAATTCTGTCAAACTCTGAAAACAATAAACATACCATACTATAATAATGACTTCTTTATGTATTTGTCCAGGCTTTTAATAATGTAAAGATACCTTGAGGTTAAAAAAACAATACAATTATTTATCTTGATTCAGGTCCAGAATGCAGTGGTTAGTGGAAAGACCGAACACGCACAGATGAGTAGTGCAGGCAGAATAAAGACGTTTATACAAATGATTTAAATTCATCACAATTAAAATGCACTTAACAAAAAATAATTTTCTTTTACTATGTCTCGAGTTCATTCAGAAATTCATTCACATAATCATTATTAGTTTCCTTTCAAGTTCAACTTCGCTGGTCAAAGCCGATGTCTGCCTAGTCTGAGCCGTAACCTTGCACCTGGTTATCCTTCGCTTCTTCTTAACTGGTGGTCGTTCATAACCCAGGAATAACTCAGGATTCGGGTGCAGCTCCGTTAGTTTGTGATGAAAAAATGAAAAGAACAAACATAATAATAATAAATAATAATACATTTTATTTGTTATGCGCCTTTCAAGAAACCCAAGGTCGCAGTACAGTGGGAGGAGTAGATAAAAGTTACATAAAACATACATTTAAGCAGATACAAGCACAACAGAACGGAGACAACACAGGAACCACAGAAACTAAACAAAGGTTTTAGAAAACAGATGAGTTTTGAGGGCGGCTTTGAAACTGTCCAGGGTTGGGGCTTAGTTATACATACATGTTTTAACTTCAGTGCTGCAAGCCATTCTCTTGTTTTCGTCTCGTCCTTGGGCATTGAATGTAGTACGTAAGGTGCCGGACAAGGACATGTTTTGCGAGTCTGATTATGTTGAAAACATGCTCCATTCATAAAGTCTAAGTTTTCGGGAGTTATTTGCACACCTGCAAGCGGCACGTTGAGCCAGAAGACATTATCTATCCGAGCTGGCACGAGTCCGTTGAGGAAAGGTAAAAGGCGTCCGTGGAAGAATTTCCATCTCGGAAGAGGCGGGAACAATCGGCCAGGAATGTGTGTCTCGCTCCCGGAGGACGGGCGGCGGACTTGTGGGGGTGGGGAATGGAAATAAAAGAGGGTATAATTGGCAACCAAATTGCGAGAAAAACGGGGGGAAAAAATATTTTAAAAAAATGTTAAACATTTTTTTAAAGAGCAGCCCCAGATCATGACACTCTCACCACCATGCCTGACTGTAGGGATAAGGTTATTTTGGTGGTGGGCAGTGTTGGGTTTTCGCCAGACATGGCATTTTTGATTGTGACCAATAAAGTTGATTTTGGACTCATCCATCCAGAGAACAGACTTCCAGAAACTTTCAGGTCTGTGCAGGTGGTCTCTGGCAAACTTAAGACCGGCAGCGTGGTTATTTTTAGACAGCAGAGGCTTCTTCCTGGCTACCCTTTCATGGCAGTTCTATTCGGAAGTTTTTCTTATTGTTAATGGATGCGCAATGACATCAGGTGTAGCGGGGAGTCTTCCCTGGATGTTATTCTTGGGTTCCTTTTTACTTGATTTATCATTTTTATTGTGGCTCTTGGGGATATTTTAGAAGGACGCCCACTTCTAGGCAGTCGCTGTCGTGTTAAACACTCTCCATTTGTATATTATTTATCAGTGGACTGATGGAGCCAATGTCTTTTTGATATGATTTTATATCCTTCTTCAGACTGATGCGCACTCACTACTAGGGATGGGAATCGGCAGGGACCTTCCAATACGATATTGTCACGATACTTAGGTGCCGATTCGATATGTATTGCGATTCTGTAAGTATTGAGATTCAATATTACGATGTCTTGTGATTTTTGTTAACTTTTTTTTAACACTGGACCATGGAAAACAGTTGATCATACTTCCAAAGACAATCAAGTCAGTCAAGTCAGTCAATCAAATTTGCTAGGTTATATGGCAAAAAGATGCCAAATCTTGTTAAAAAGAATAATACAACTGCATCTATTTGCCGTTTCTTTGGGTTTAAACGAAATGATATAGGAGAGCCAGCAAATTTGGATGAAGTGATATATGCACACTTTGTGAAAAGCAAATCACCACTAAAGATGGAAACACATCTTAAGTCAATATGCTAGCTATGTGCGTCTTTTCAACTGCGGTCAGTGATGAAAGTGGTCAGGCTGAAAATGTTTATGACGTGTTGGCGGTGTTTACAGTGGGGTTTTACAGACCGAAAATTAATCCCAGTCACCCAATAGACTACAGGCTACACATGGTACTTTGTGTACTTGCCGCACAAACCGTCTGTTCACGGACCCAATGATAAGCAAGGCATAATGTTTCATGATGACTGACTGTTAGTAAACCATGCTAGTGCTAGCCAGCTCAAATTTGATCAAAATTGAATCCTGTATCATTTAAGTGAGTTTGACAAAGGCTAAATATTAATCATGGCTAGTGCTGGGTAACCACAGAACCTTCAATTCCTTATTCTATTTGTTATCCTACCTCTTCACGCGGCCGTCCACTGCAATCGCTGGTAGAGCTTTATAGACCCTGCTTGTTGAGCCAATGTTAGATGGTGTAACATTACCATCAGTGACCGGTGAAAAAGCAGTGGACAAAGTGTAATTCGTACGGCAAATTTTAATTTTGTCGTTGTGTTTTTCCTACGGATGTGATCTTCCAAAGCCGTAAATCCTCTGGAGCCATAACTGACAATATCTGAACAATTCGTGCAGAGTATTTTGCCAGGATACATTGTATAGACACACTTATTATCATTCTTTGGCCCCTGAAACAGGGAGTGACATTGGCTAGTCCCACCCAGTTGGCTACTTCAGAATGCCTCAAGCAAGCACAGATCATTCTGGTAAGTGCGCCCTCTAGGAATTTTATAACTATGGCACATACCCTGCTTACGAACACAATACAGGTGAACCACGTTCGACTCCCTTTCAGTTTCAATACACACGCCCACCCGACAGTGAAGGGTGTCGCAAGACTCACCGACAACAGGGCCGTGTCTAATACCGTACTCGTCCAGTAGGTCGCTGATCTCTTGGGCTGACTTCCGAGCCAGGGCTGTCATGGTTGCAACTAACCGGGAATGGATCCCTGTTGTTAAACTCCAGTTCTGAACAAAGGAGAAGACATTGTAATGCCGAGAGATAAATTAGTTCATTGGCTTGGTTGTTCACATTAACACTATTTAACGTTAGCTAGCTGGCTGGCTGTCCACTTGTTTTGTGTTCGCAATGTAAAGTTAACTTGCCTGCCTAGAAATCCTAGGCGAACTAGTGTAACTTACTAGTGATAACTTTTAACAGAACAAAAAAATACAAACATTTGTTGAACCAGCTAAACTATTGGTCGCCAAGTCTACATTTTACGATGTTAATCAAGACAGCTAAACCAGTGCTTCTCAAACCGGCACTATCTGTGGATCCAGTTAGTTAAAGTTAAAGCTAGCTTGCGCGCCAACTTGCCAATTTACCAATTCAAATGAACACGGATTCTACACAAGGTGGCTCAACTCACAACCGAACTAGCAAATTAGCTAATTTACCCAGCGCTAGCTTGCAGTAAATTATATTTGTAAAAAATCTAATCTTCATGTCAATTTACCCAGATAGTTATAGTTAGCACTCACTAGATAACTTTGTTATACATTTAGCCACGATTTGAACTAGTGCTAGATGTTGGCTAACGTTAGCTGAAAACACATACATAACTAAATAGTTGCTTTGCGGGTTAACGAAACGTCGGTTGGATGGGACCCATTGGATTTGCTTGCTAGCTACCAAAGGAACCCGTTGACTTTAGCAGCTACATAGTAAATGTAGCCATTAGGCTACCGTTTGCTAGAGATAATCAACATAACGTTGTTGTACTGATGTTGGGGTTAGCTATCTTATCCAACTGTACATAAGTTAGCTAGCCAGTTGACGTGAAGGTAATTGCTTACCTTTTGACAAAGGTTCGGGGGTATTGTTAATTCCTCGAAGTATTCAAATGTTGGCTCGGATTTTCTGGCAGTTCAACTAATGTTACTTAGCGTTAGCCAGCTATACCTCGCCGGAAATCCCCATTATCGGAATAGTAGCTAGCTAGCCTCAATTCAGAAGCGTGAGTATGCACTTTTATTAACTTCCAGGCAGAGGAGAAAAGTTCAGGCTGATACGAGACTTCTACGGGTTTAAGGAAGTTCCGGCTATAGCACTTTACTAAATGCTGGTAAGGATGGATATTCGGTGTAAAATAATGTGTGCCATCTTTGGATTATTTAGAACCTTTGTTACGTCTCGCCTCTAACGGAAACCATGTGACTAAAATACAAACCATAGGGCGTGTCTGCAATACCAACCATTGGGTGATTCCAGCATGCGCCGCCTGCCGTTTACTGTGTGCAGGTACATCTGGTTACAGTTAACCGAATACGGAAAGAATTAAGTCCCGCGAGGGACGAAATCACGGCGTTGCTGCGTCTTGCGTTCTCTTGTACTCTTGGAAGGACGGAATTATGCTTCTGCCAAAGCAGTAAATGGTAACCGTAGCCCGCAGAGGAGCCGACGTGCACACCCCCAAAATGTTAACAACGGGTGGCGCGTAGCTGTGGTCTTGTGCGTCAAACAAACGCTGACTGATAAATACTTCTGGTAGCCTGCTAGCCTGCTAGCCTGCTAGCCAACTGTAGTTCAGTTGTAACTTCTCTAACATAGCCAGCTAGCTGAAATGCCAACATTACTACAGCAACATAGCTATGTATCAGATTTTATGTGTAGTTGACCATCTAGCTAGCTAGCGGCAGTTATCTAGTGAACTTTACTGATGGAGATGTACGTTTGATTCGGTTGATTTATGGACCGAAAACATGTTTACATGTTCTGGCAATGAGTTGACTGAAGCCAACAACTGTCATGAGCAAGAAGCTGACTTATCACGGATAAATACCACACACTCGTGGTTCTGTGTGGCTCAGTAGGTAGAGCATGGCACTGACAACGCTTAGGTTGTAAATACTGAAAAATGTATGAATTCATTACTGTAAGTCGCTTTGGATAAAGGCGTCTGCTAAATAGCATATACATTATAAATAAAACCCAGATTGTAAATATCATTGACTTTATTGTTGACATTGGGTAACAGAATTATTAACAACAAAAGGTAACGTAGAGTAATCTTTGGAGCGAATTAAGTATTCAGTTTAAGCTTTGTTCGTATTACTTGATTGGCCTACATAGCAATAATACTTAATTCGCTGTTAATGTTAATGTTGTTTTTTCTATTCTGTCTCTCACTGTTAAGATGAACCTACCATGAAAATTATAGACCGTTGCTTTCTTTGTAAGGGGGCAAACTCACAAAATCAGCAGGGGGTGAAATACTTATTTTCCCCACTGTATATGTCCTTTTCAGTTCAACCGATTAACAGCTCCACCATAATCTACCATAATATTGGCCAATAAAGAACTTTGATCAGAGCAGTGGTCCATTGAGAAATGGGTACAATGTAGCTTCCGGGGGTGACTGGCTGCAATATAGCTGGTTTCCTATTGGGTGGCTGCGGTAGGAAGCAGTTTTTCACCATTTGGTCCTGTATTCATAAAACATCCCAGAGTAGGAGTGCTGATCCAAGAACAGGTTTACTCTTGTTGCCAGCGCTCCTCAGATGCTTTATGAATACGGGCCCGTGTTTCCCCTGTCCATATCCTCAACTTATCCATAATGAACTAATAGACAAAGCTGATCTTGGATCAGCACTCCTAAATCAGATGCTTTAAGATTGGCCCTGAGTTCTAACACAAAAGAAAGAGCTAAATCCCTTTCAAACATTTGGACAGCTTTATTGTGTATCAAAACACTGCAACAGTTTAATAAATAGTTTTAAGAACTCACCGTCTAAAACATATTTTTTAACAATTGGGGCACATGATTAAACAATTACATTGAGGACAAACAGAAGCAGTGGAGAGGTGATTACTTCCTACAAAACTAGAATTTGAATAACCTTCACATGCAGAAATTAAACCCATGCAAGTGATCAACCTCAACCTTACACAAACACTAATTATGCTCTTTGTTTTCTTCTGTTAATTTGTACAACCCAGCAATTAGTACATAAGTAGGAAATAAACTAGGATTTAAAATTGTTTCTCATTTTTATATCACACTTTAAAATCAAAAAGGGTATATGCCCTACCTCACTCCCCAGAGAGCTACGGCACCAGTATATCAGTGTGAAACAACCTTTCAGGTGTGCTGAACAGTGAACACGCATGCATGTTAAAACCAGCAGAAGCTACATTAGTATTTTAATGAGTCCCTTTGGCTTAAATACAGTGGTTTAAAACTTTTCTTCTCTCCTCTAAAAAGCAAAAGAATAAAAGAAACAACTGGTTTTGACAGTGCTGTTGGTATTCAGTGAAATACCCCTTTGGTCCGGGGAAATAAAAGGGGTAGTGGGTAGATGAGGAGAGTGAGAAAGGCATGGGTGACGTCCTTCATGGGTGGGTGGGGTCACACAGTGATGTGGAACGGGCTACCAGGGATGTGTTCATCGGCCCACTTCACGACCAGGGTGTACTCGCCCCTCTGCTTCAGTTGGTAAGTCACGTTGTACAGACGGCTCCCCAAATGTCTGACCACCACTTCCTCACAGGGCATGGAGGGCCCCTCCACCCCCACCAGCAGCATGCCATGCCCTGAACACAGGGAGAGGGGCAGGGAGGATATAGTTTAGTCTTCTTTTTTTCCTTTTTCTTTTTGTTCTGTTTGAAAGGACAGTCCTGGGATTGTCAGGGCCCATCATGTAGTAAACCAACTACATCTTTATACAGTGGATTAACCCTGCTTGGTTTTCTACAAAACATAAGTCCTGACAGGTTTCAGTACATAACTGTATACAACTGACTGCAGGTGAAATATTCATGACTGATCTGTATGCTTCACATGCCCCGTGTGTGTGTGTGTGTGTGTGTGTGTGTGTGTGTGTGTGTGTGTGTGTGTGTGTGTGTGTGTGTGTGTGTGTGAATTTTTCAGGGACTGTCAAATTCACAACAATGTGCAAGGACTGAAAAAACTAAAATCCAACAGAAAACAAAAGTACACTTGCTTAAATCTGATACTCCTAAATTAAGGGTGAAGTGCACTATGGGTAGATTGAAACTGGCCCATACTGCCCATACTGGACGATACCTGCTTTGCCGCAATCCACACTGAAGCTGTTCTTCTGGTCCGGGAAGGCCTTCAACAGGCCTAACCCCTTGGCCACAGCGCAGGTGGCATCTGAGGCAGCCCATGCTGCCCCCTGCTGGGCTGTGCCACGTGAGATGGGATCCACCAGCACAGAGGTAGTCTCATGTGCACTAGGACTGCTGACCAACGGAGAACCTGAAAAGACAAACAGGCAGGTGTGGAGCGGGGCAGGGCAGGTAGGTGATGGTTGGGGTATGGTATGGTGAGGCGGGTGGTAGGTAATGGGTATGGTATGTTGGGGTGGTAGGGGATGGGTAAGGTAGTACAGGGCAGGTGGTAAGTGATATGTGGGGTTGGGCAGGTGGTAGGTGATGTGTGGGGTGGGGCAGGGCAGGTTTTAGTTGACAATTGTGAGCAGCATAACCATTTCCAATGGTACAGTGCTCAATTCTATCCACAATCATCCTCTTTACCTCCTTGGTTTCCCATTTGTACCATTGTTATAAACACATGGTTATGACCGTCTTTGTAGTGCAGAGTACAGGTACAGTTGTCCAGAAGGTAAGGTCAAGGAGCCTTCATTATGCTTGGGGCAGCTATGTGTACCTTTATACAAAAACATGGTTGTGAATGGTTCTGCAGTGCAGAGGACAGGTGTATTAGGGGGTTATAGTCTCGGTAAATGTCCTGCTCAGTCACAGTGTCTTTTTATCCAGCAGAGTTTGGCCCACAAGCCTCTTGAAGTCCAGTCACTTCAGCACCCTTACCAATGATCTTGGCTTTGAAGGGGCTTCCCACAATGTGGTAGGGACCCCCGTATTTAATGGATATCAGGTAGCTCCCGGGGGCCATGGGAGTGTAGGTGACCCTGTAGCCCTCTGGACACTCCTGGCAGTCCATCTTCACCTTGGAGGGGCCATCGATGGTCACAGCAAGGCAGCCACGCCCTGGGGGGCTGGTGTTTATAGTGAACTCACATGGGGAGCCTGAGGGGGTAACACAGGGGTTAGAGCTGCTCCCCTAGGGGGAAACATAACATAAGCCATTTAGCAGACGCTACCTACTAGCTAGCTCGAGGTAGCTCTACCATGCTCTACCTACTGAGCCACACAAAACCAGCTACGCCAACAATGTTTACTCCCAACGTGCACAGAGGAGAACAGTATATTTCCTAAAAACATCACACACCTGTAGTCCCGCCCTCAAGTCCGGCCCCATAGGCGGACACCAGGCCTGGGTCCCCAGCCTGCCCCATGTCACCAACGCAGACCTTGAAGGGACTGCAGGGGACGTGGGAGCCGTTAAACTTCACATCGATGATGTAGAGCCCGTTCTCCTGTGGGACGAATCGTATGGCGTACTTGTCTGGGAACAAGAGGAAACATTCAACCAAAACCCTGAATCGAGTGCATACCCTGCAGAACTGAGAAACCCTACTCCAGGTCTGAAAACATACCCTCCAAATATAAACAAACACAGCTGGGAAATGTAAATTTAAATGTACATTTCACAAATGAACCTCCAAGTGTCAGATCTGTAGGAGTAGGATTGAGGTTCAGGCTAACCAGTAAACATACCACAACAACGATTTGGATTTGGATTTATTGATGATCAACTAAATAATGTTAGAAATAATGTACCAATTATCAACAAAACTAAACAAGAGCATCAAGGGGGACTTTCTTTTTTCTGCCAACTTGCTCTGCATGCAGAAGACCCCGCCTCCCGCCCCCACTCCGACTTACCCTCATCGATCTGGCTGACACAGCAGTTTTCCTGGGCTCCTGAAGGGCTGTGCACTTTGGCATTGATGGTGCCGCTGGCACCACTCAGACTTACAGAGAAGGAGACCAGTTGGTTCACCTTCAGGCCAGACTCCTGCAGGGACCAACAGCTCAGCACACAAACCCCATCACTGCCCAGCCCCAACCCCACTCATACCTGCACTGTTTACACTCATGCTGCTTACACCCATAGTGCAAGATTATGTCCTTAGAGGGTCAAGTGTCTGTGTAAACCACTGTGATAGCATTTATTAGAGCATTTAACAAATACTTCAAAAACATATCCATTTGGGTGTCTGTGTTGTCTGTGCATGTCAAAAATCAAACCCGTTTGTGTTTAAAGGGAATATCGGGGGAATATCCGGAATAAGGGTGACAGAAGCGTGCATCTTTCTTGATGCCTCACCTGAAGACCGGTGACAGTGAGGTTACAGACCTCATCGGAGGGTGTGGTCACAGGCACCAGGAAGGGGCTGTCCGGAATGTGCTCCTCGTTTAACTTGATTGACACCTCATAGTCTCCTATGGAAAGATGGGAATCGGTCATGTCTGGGTTCCCTGTTCTGGAGAGACAGTCTTCAATAGAACCATTCTTATACAGAATAAGCAGAGTTTCTCTCAAACAAATACCTGTATTTTCAAAGTTTCACTTCAAGGTTTCAGTTTTCAAGGTTTACAGAAACAGGCCGGCATTGGAAATCCACAGCCCGTCATTGCCCTGGGGCTCAGAGCACATCTACATGCTCTGCCTGCTTTATCTGTGTTACCTGCTGTACCTGCGCCACCTGCCTTAATTGCTTCAGTTGCTTTACCCATGTTAACTATTTTACCTGCATCACTGGCGCAATCTTGCTTTACCGGCATTGTCAGAGTCCAGAGTCACCTGGCTGCTGCAGGTCTCACCTGGCTGCTGCACCACATAGGACACACCGCTGGACCCATCCTCGCGCTCATCGCAAGTGATCTCCGCTTTGCCGGGCCCCTCCACCGAGATTGCCAGGCTCCCAGCCCCTGCCTCTCTGGTCCAAACACTGAACTCCGCTGGGGAGGGGGCACATGGAGCCACGGGTTGAATAAATACCCCTCTGGTTAGGTAAATACCCCACCCCCCTCCCTCCACACACAGAGAACAGCAACTACCCCTACGCTTATACCCCCACACCCCCTTCCCCCACCCATTGTGAACAGTAACTACCCTTCTGGTTATACCCAACACCCTCCCCCCCACACATTGTGAACAGTAACTACCCCTCTGGTTATACCCCACACCCCTCCCCCCACACATTGTGAACAGTAACTACCCCTCCACTTGTTACTCCTCCCCCCACACCAGTAACTACCCCTCCACACATTGTGAACAGTAACAACCCCTGTGCATTCACTGCACTGGTGTTTGTGGACATCAGTACCTGGCATTCCAGCATCAGCTCTCTCCAGCCCAGGACCTGCAGCTCGAACCTTGTGTGCCCCACCCTCTCCCAGAGGCCCCACGGTAAACTGGAAGGGGCTCCCTGGTACGTGGAGGCCCTGGTACTTCACGCTGACAGCATGGATGCCCGTCTCCATCGGAACGAAGCGGATGCTGTAGGTGTGGACCTCCCCTTCCACAATCTCCGCTCTGTGGACCTTCCCTGAGGGCCCAGTCACCTCGGCTGTCATGTCGGTCAGGTTGACCTCTATTGGACCAGGATTCATTAATGTTCGTTAGATCCAAGTTATATCATTGAACTAACACCACAATGAGAAAAATAATAATAAAAATGACTGCATCGCCAAGTACTACCAGCCTGTGCCATCAAGCCACTGCAACTGGTACAGAATGCTGCCACACGTCTAGTGTTTAACCAACCCAAGTTCACGCATGTCACCCCTCTACTCACCTCTCTGCACTGGCTCCCTATCGCAGCACACATCACATTTAAATCACTGATGCTGGCTCATCAAGCTGCTAGAGGAACTGCTCCTTCCTACCTTCAGACACCCATGACACCCTACACTCCAGTCAGACCCCTCCGCTCTGCCTCCTCTGGCAAACTGACTGTCCCATCCCTCCGGGCCCCAGGCACCCATTCCTCACGGTGTCTCTTCTTCTCTGTAAATAAATCTACTAACCTTTTCCTTCCCTGTGTTACAGGTATGGTATGCAGCTGCCAACATTGATGTCTATTACTGTATCACTACACTGATCTCTTGCGCGAACAATGATTGATCTTACAATGTATTAATGCACATCTTGTAAGTCACTCTGGATAAGAGCATCTGCTAAATGCCTAAATGTAAATGCAAGTACTGCATGTATGAAATTGACTTGCCTATATATTCAATATTATCATATATTATTATTATTATTATATATTATAACACAGTGGAGTGCAAAACTGTTTTGGGCACCCCTGGTAAAAAAGCCTTTTACAATTAATATCTAAGTGAACAGAAGCTAACCTGACCTCTAAATGGTACAAAGTTAAACATGACATATTTCTTCAAATCTTAAACCAAGATTACTTTTTAGTTCAATTTTTACAGTTTCAAAATAATAACAAAAGGAAAAAGGCCCTGTGCAAAAGTTTGGGAACCCTTTTGGATTATTCTTTGTTACTTTTTTAAAAGATGATTACTAAGGTCCAGACCCAGATGATTTACTCGTTAGGGCTTCAATGAGTCAGGTGAATATAATTCTAGGGCTGAACTATTTATTCTGAAGTAACTCCATGCCTTCTGAAGTGTCCGACTGCAGTGGGTGTTCTGTCTGTTGTTAACAACCATGGTGTTCCCAGTGTTGGGGAGTAGTTTAACTACATTTTGCAGCAGTTTGCTGGTAGTTCAACTAGATACAAATGTGCACAGTGATTTTATTAGTTAATTACTTTTTTGCCATTTACAGGAACTACCAACTACTTTTGGCTATAAAAGAAAATATTTGTAATATTTTTTATTTTTTTACCGCTGCCTCTCCTCTCTTGATTCAAACCCCTTTGACCTATCCCGCCCCGTCCCTTTTCTGCTCTAATCCTGATCGCTGTGAAGGCATGCCCAGACAGTGCACCAGCGTGCTCCGCTGTAGCATGCCAACCATCACCAGCCTCACAAACCCTGCTCTCCCCCACCGTGTGCAAAAGGCGTTGCTCATACTGCGTCATGTCTGAGGAACCACCACCGTGGCCTTATCTAAGCAAATATATGCCGCTGACTAGCTCCACCGAGAAGACCTACGTTTTCACGTGTGAGCTATGCAAGCCGAAAATGCAAACACTCCACAGCAAAAAACTTTGCAGTAATTTAAGTTTTAATAACACTCCACAGCAAAGAACGGTTCGAACACAAACCTCCAAAGACAACACATATAAAGGTGAAGTGATGGATTAACCTGTTAGCCCAATGCTTTGCACACTGACCAGGAATAAGCGGCTTAGACAATGGATGGATGGATGGATGGATAACTTAGCTAAGGTTAGCTAAGTGGCAAACAAACAAGAGTGTTGCACACACGTACATAACACAGTCAATTGATTTAGGTCTACTGTAACGTTACAGATCAGGGCCCGTATTCACAAATAATTTTAAGGGTAAAAGTTGGTCGTAACTCCGGAATTTAGGAGCAAGTCCGAAAAATAATGGGCGTGTCACTCATAAATCTAGGAGTCCAACATTTTTGGGATAAGAGTATTTCACAAAGGGTTTGAGAGCTAAAAACAGCTCCTAAGTCCAGGAGAAGTTAGAAGCAGGCAAGAGGACTTCTAAGTCGCTAAAGACCTACTCACGGCGATCCGAAAATCTGCTGCTGGCGGCAATCGTTGTCGCAATCGCGTCAACACTGGAGATATTGAATGATACAGAGCTCATAAAAAGGTACCGCCTCAATCGCGAGGGTATTATATATATAATATTATATATATTATATATAGATACCCGCTGATGTTTTACGAGATGCAGACATGTAACCAATTGACTAGTCAGTAGCCTATTCTTGGTTTCATGTTAAATCAGTGACATGTAGCCTACATTTATATTTTAGAATCTTTATTAGAATATAATAGGGGTGCATCGGATCATTTTTCGGATCAGCAAAAAAAAAAATAACGGGACCAAAGGTGCTTTTCCACCAAATATTACCAGTAACTATTCTCAAGGAATTGAATGAATGATAATTTCAGTTTTTCAATGTAAGTTATTTCACTAAATCTTTATTTGAAAATTTCACAAAATACATTTTTAGATTCAGTACGCCTTAGGCGATGTAACTAGGGTGGTCTTATGCCTGAATTAATTTAATTAAAAAATAAAAGATCGCTAATGTTTCAATTCTATTTAATTCGGTCGCGTTTCTAAAAACATGCCTCCCAGAAAGGCATTTAGTATGAAAAACAAAGCAAACCAAAACATATATGGTTTATATAACAGTGGCTGTATTTGTATTTCTCTATGATGGTTCAATTTAGCTATTAATCCGCGGATCATATGCGTGCCGAACCGTGGGGGTTGATCCGTACGCGGGGAGAGACCCATCCCCTATATCGGCCAATCACTGTGGGCATTCTGAGTAAGCTCGTTCATGAGAAACAACGTCATCCCTAGCAACGACGTCAACTCCGCCCTCACTCTTAGCTTGACAATATTAGGAATTCCTTAGTATGAGTTGGTCTTTGGAGCTTTGTGAATAGGTTTTAAGGTGGGACTCCTAACTAAAAGGTTTTAGTACGATTTAGAAAGACTCCTAGTGGTAAGATAAAATTATTTGTGAATACAGGCCCAGGTAATTAAGCAAAGTCAATATAGTTTCATTTTGCTGAGATTTTTTGGTATTGTCATCGGATATGACGTGTTCCTCTTTTTGCGTTTTATTTTGCTAGACCGAGATGTGCAAAGTATGATGTATTGAATTAGGTTTTTATTCAGTGAGTTTGAGGCTGGATCTTCAGGAGTGCAACCTGGTACAGTAGCACAGTTCCTCACAAGGCCAGCAGTCAGCTCAGTGTCTCAGGCAAGACTGACAGTGACGTTTGTTGTGCAAGGCCTTCATCCAATCAGCATTGTTGAGAGACCAGAGTTTAAAGAGTATGTCCAGGAGCTGGTACCTGGAAGACCGCTACTGTCAAGAAAGACACTGGTGAAGATGGTGGAAGATGAGTCTGCACTCATGAGGTCAAATCTCTGCACTGTTCTTTCTCTGCAAGAATTTGTAGCAACAACAACAGATGCCTGGTCAACTAATAACCAAAGCTTTTTGGGCGTCACTATTCACTGGATTGACCACGACACACTTCAGATTAATTCTGGAGCTCTTGCTTGCCGTAGAATCATAGGGAGGCATACATATGATGTTCTAACTGGTATGCTGGAAGACATACATAAAGATTTTAAAGTCAAGCACAAGGTTAGTCTCACGACCACAGACAATGGGTCTAACTTTTGAAGGTAAGTGTTTGCAGATGGCAAGAGAATGAGGAGGAGAATGAAGAAGAGGAAGATGATGAAGACCTGCACTTCACCGAAGTGACAAACATCCTCAATGATCCTGGAGATGAGGTTTATCATTTACCACAACACCAGAGATGTGCCAGTCACACACTTAACCTTGTGGCAACCACTGATGCACAACAGGCTGCAAAAACATCAGAGCCATTCAAAAAAATATCTAGATCAACCCTGGGGAAGTGTCAAGCCCTATGGAATAAACAGAGCCGCAGCACACAGGCATCGGACATCATCCAAGAAATACTTCCACGCCATTGGTCGATGCTCTCATTGGGGAGGGGGTGAAGCAAAGGTGAGACTTACACACATGTGCGTGCACACACACACATGGATCCACCACCAGGGGCACCTAACTTAGTTTGAAAGTGGGGGGAGTATCATCGGCTGCTGTATGATACTCAAGAGTTTTCCTTGGATTAATAACGTATATTTGATCTGTTCTCAGGTTTGGCTATGTGTTTGAGAGCAGAAAGTGCCTCATGGCAACTGCCTGCCACCCCATGTTCAGAATGGAGTACATACTGATGGAACAGAAGGCAGACACGGAGACAGGTCTGAGAGAGGAGGTGAGGTGGCTGCAAACACCTTCAACATCTCCAACAGCTGATGAGGAGGAAAGTGAAGACGACATCACTTCATTCTTCCCAAAGAAGAAAGATGATAGACTAGAGGAGGTGGAAGTCTTTCTGAAATCCCTGGATACATCCCTGTGAATTGCATTTTCATCTCTGCCAAAAATGAGAAGAGTCTTCATAAAATTCAACACCGGTGTCCCTGCCAGTGCTGCATGTGAGTGGCTTTTTAGTGTGGGCAAGGACATTTTCACTGCCAAACGTAACCGCTTGTCAGACAAGAACTTTGAGAGACTGCTCATGTGTCGTGTAAGTAAGAGATTCTGCTCTGGCAACTAAGCTGACAGGCCCAATGTTTAGAGCATTGTTATGGCCTTGTTTGTAAAAGGTGTAAGTTCAAGAAAAATACCTCTAATCCTGACCCTAACCCTGACCCCGACAATGACCCCATAACCCCATCCCTGACCATGATCCTAACCCCACCCTGATCCTGACCCTGCCTCTAACCCGACTGGCTGCTACCACACACACACACACACACACACACACACACACACACACACACACACACACACACACACACACACACACACACACACACACAGCTGATGGCTGTATATAGTTAAAGAATTAAAAGACAGATAATAGTAGAGGAAGAGCAAGAGGCCTGAAGCAGCTTCCCAACTGATAACATCAGTAGGCCAGAGCCACCCTGCTCGAAAGACCGGAGCTCATTCAGAGTCATCAGCAGGTAAAGCCTGCATCCACACACACACACACACACACACACACACACACACACACACACACAAAGCTGATGGCTCTATATACACTGCCTGGCCCCCAAAAAAGTCACCACCTGGATTTAACTAAGCAAATAGGTAAGAGCCTTCCATTGGATAATTACTGCAGTGATTAATATGTTTTTATGCTGATGAGTAGCTTCTCATTTCTTAAACAACTATGTTGGAAGACATATCCTGTGGTCGTATGGAGCAATGGAAGAAGGTCATGTGGTCTGATGAGTCCAGATTTACCCTGTTCCAGAGTGATGGGCGCATCAGGGTAAGAAGAGAGGCGGATGAAGTGATGCACCCATCATGCCTAGTGCCTACCGTACAAGCCTGTGGGGGCAGTGCTATGATCTGGGGTTGCTGCAGTTGGTCAAGTCTAGCTTCAGCAATGTTATGTGCCCAAAGAATGAGGTCAGCTGACTACCCGAATATACTGAATGACCAGGTTTTTCCATCAATGGATTTTTTCTTCCCTGATGGCACGGGCATATTCCAAGATGACAATGCCACGATTCATTGGGCTCAAATTGTGAAAGAGTGGTTCAGGGAGCATGAGACATCATTTTCATTCGTCCAGACCATAACCCCATTGAGAATCTTTGGGATGTCCTGGAGAAGACTTTGCGCAGCGGTCCGACTCTCCCATCATCAATACAAGATCTTGGCGAAAAATGTATGCAACTCTGGACGGAAATAAATGTTGTGACATTGCAGAAGCTTATCGAAACGATGCCACAGCGAATGCGTGCCGTAATCAAAGTTAAAGGCGGTCCAATGAAATATTAGAGTGTGTGACTTTTTTTTTGGACAGGCAGTGTACTTCAAGAATGTTTAGTTGCCAGGAAGATTTTTTGCCAGCAAAATGTTTTATTGTATAATTTAGTCATTATTCATTTTTTATAATAAACTCTGTTGAGTTATTTTTTTTGCAGTCATGTGACTTAACTTTGTATTATATTTTGTTATAATAAAATGTTGTATTACATTGCATATGTAGATGTGATAATTTTTTACAAAGTAGTTTGAATTACATTTTATGAGTAACTTTAGTTAACCAAACTATATTTCTCTTGAGGGTACCTTGCTGTAGTTCAGTTTCTTTCATTCTAAAGTAATTGGTAGCTGGTAAAACTATGCTTTCAGAGTAGCTTCCCCAACACTGGGTGTTCCAACAGTTGTCCAAGGATGTCAGAATCAAGATAGTTCACTTCCACCAACGAGGGGAATGCTACAAAAAACTCTTAACATTTCAAACTATCTATTTCCACTGTCCCACTGGGTCCACTATCCACTGTCAGAAAATTGAACAGTTGAAGTCAAGGCAAGGTTTGGAAGACCAAGAAAAATTTCAGATAGAATGGCCTGAGACCTGGGGCCTCATTTATAAAACATGCTTACGCACAGATTTGATCTTAGAATGTGCGTACGCTCAAATCCACGCCAAAGTTCAGATTTATAAAAATGGTCTTTGACTTGGAAAAGTACTTAGCTCCACGTCAGGTTCCAACTTGGCGTACGTACATTTCCTTGTGGTAATGTTGGAGTACTACAGATATTCGCAGTCTCGTCTCTTCTCTGTCCTGACCCCTTGATGGTGGAACGACCTTCCGCAATCGATCAAGACCGCAGAATCACTTGCGATCTTCCGCAAGAGACTCAAAACCCACCTTTTCAGACTCCACTACCACTGAATTCTGTACATCTAGCTAACTGTCATCACCACTGCCTACTTGCTCAATACTATACACCCCTGCTTACTCCATAATTTTTTTTAAACAAATTTACTAACCTTTCTCTTCCCAGTGTTACAGGTATGGTACGCAGCTGCCTGCAATGATGTCTATTGCTGTATTACTGCACTGATCTCTTGCGCAAACTATGATTGTTCCTACCATGTATTTATGCACATCTTGTAAGTCGCTCTGGATAAGAGCGTCTGCTAAATGCTTAAAATGTAAATGTAATGTAAAATGTATTCTCAAATCTAAGAGCGCCAACATGTCATCTGCTGCCTAATTGTTTCCTCATTATTTGTATTATTATTATTAAGTAGTAGTAGTAGTAGTAGATGCTGTTGTAGTTGTATTACCTGATTGAACACATTGCTTAGGCTATATGTAATGGTTTGCATAATAAAGTTATTAATCAATTAAAACAGCATAAGCTAGGCTACTTGTGGAAAACAAAACAAAAACACACATTGGTTTTCCAAAACTGCCTCTATTAGCAAAATTTACACATCCTTGAAGGAAATGTATTTAATATACATATTATGGTTCCACATGTGTAAAACATTTCGGTCAATCTATAGGCTATAAAATGTCCAATAATGCAGTGGTTTGCAAGAGGCAGCATTGGCACTTCTCGAAGATATCGCCAACTGCGCAATAAGAAGGGAACGAGTTATTAGAGGTCGGGCAGACTTCTTTGCGCATGATGACGAATGGCTGATAAGTAGGTACCATTTGCAGAGAGCTACGCTATTAGAGCTTTGTGCCCAGATGGGCCCGAATTTACAGAGACGCACCAACTGCAACCAGGCCATACCCGTTGAGGTGCAATTGTTATCCGTCCTTCGGTTCCTGGCTACAGAAACATTCCAAAGAGAAATTGGTGACCGGTCAGGCATATCCCAGTCATCGGTTAGTAGAATTATGCCAGCTGTACTTCGAGGCATCATTCGTTTGTCCCCTCAGTACATGAAGTTTCCTTACACTGCCGAGGAGCTGCAGAATGTGAACAAATTTTGTGCACACAACAGGATTCCCCAACATCATAGGTGCAATAGATTGCACTCACGTTGCCATACGGGCATCCCATGCAAATGAGTATGTAATGTTAACAGGAAGAATTATTACTCAATTAATGTGCAACTCATTTGCAATTCCATTATGCCAATTCTAAATGCCGTGTGCAAGATGGCCAGGGTCGACACACGACTCCTTCATTGTGCGTAATTGCAGTGTGGGGAATCGTCTAGAGGCTGGAGCAGGCGGAGACGATTGGCTTCTAGGTAAATCACTTTTTTCTTTGTACTTTGCCGCTTTTTTTCTTTTTTAATGTGCATAAAAATGATCTCTACACAATCAGGTGACAGAGATTATCCTCTGAAGCTATGGCTTCTCACCCCCATAGCACACCCACAGACAGCCGAAGAAGCCCACTTTAACACGGCTCATGCCCGCGCACAGTCAGTAGTGGAGCACACTATCGGGATGTTAAAGGGAAGGTGGCGGTGTCTGGATGCATCAGGAGGGAGGCTGCTGTATGAGCTGCACACAATTTCAAAATCATTTGTGATTTAGAGACTTCACATCTGGGGGAGTGGTGTACGCACTTTTTCTTGTGCGTACGTTCTGAATCACACGTAGGCACATTTTCAGAAATGATCTTAGATCAAATGTAGGATGGTTTCTACGCAACCTTTTTATAAACGAGGCCCCTGGTAAGAAATGAAGAACCCAGAAGAACCCACACATCACTGCAAAAGAGCCGCAACAAAGTGTAGCAGACACAGGTCTAGTTGTTCACAGGACAACAATAAAACGTACTTTAAACAACAAAGACCTACATGGCAGAGTTGCCAGAAAGAAGCCTTTCCTACAACCTCAACACAAAATTAAGCATCTGAAGTATGCAAAAGAAAACCTTCAGAAGTCTGAAGCCTTTTGGAACAATGTACTTTTGACTGACAAACTAAAAATTGAACTTTTTGGCCACAACCAAATAGGGTATGTTTGGAGAAAAAAGGGTGAAGCACTTATAGAGAAGAACACCTTGCCAACTGTTAAGCATGGAGGTGGATCCATTATGCTTTGGGGCTGTGTGGCAGCTGGGGGCACAGGAAATATTGTGCGGGTGGAAGGAAGAATGGATTCCACCAAATATCAAGAAATTCTAGAGGCTAATGTTCAAAGGCCAGTCCAGACATTGAAGTTGAAGAGAGGTTAGGTATTCCAGCAAGACAATGATCTGAAGCATACCTCGAAATCAACCATGAAGTACCTCACAGTCCCCAGACTTGAATATTATTAAAAATCTGTGGAGAGATGTCAAGGAGGCCAAAGAATATTTCTGAGCTAGAGGTGTTCAGCCAGGAAGAATAAGGAAAAATTCCAAAAGCAAGACTTGAAAGACTCTTAGCTGGCTACAGGAAGCGTTTGCAAGCTCCCCAAGGTACCCAAAGTGCTTTACAACGACAATGATAGGGGAAACTCACCTCAACCACCACCAATGTGCAGCACCCACCTGGGTGAACACGACGGCAGCCATTTTGCGCCAGTACAAACTCCCCGCACAGATACACAGTGGAGAGGAGGGAGGGAATTAATTAATTCCATGTACTGTATATATATTGTTTTTGGTTGGGAATTTGGCCAGGACACCGGGTTAACACCCTACTCTTTCGAAAAGCACCATGGGATCTTTTATAACCAGAGAGAGTCAGGACCTCGATTTTTACCGTCCCATCCGAACGATGGACATGTAGTCCCATGGGATCAAACCCACAACCTTGGCATTGCCAGTGCCATGCTCTACAGTGCCATGCTCTAACTGAGCTACAGGAGCCATGAACACAAGTTCACGAGTTACAAAGTACTAACTGACAGGGTTCCCAAACTTTTGCACAAGGCCATTTTCCTTTTAAAATAAAAAGTAATCTTGCTTTAAAATTTGAAGAAATGTGTCATATGTGTTAACTTTGTACCATTTAGAAGTCAGGTTAGCTCCTGTCACTTAGATATTAATTGTAAAAGGCATTTTGACCAGGGGTCCCAATGTTTTGCACCCCACAGTATATAATTATAATAATATGTGATATATTATTATATTATCAACCTGCAGACCGGTTTATGTGACCATGGCCAGGCAGATGGTGCAGTTGCACTGCTGTTCTGCAGGGGCACTGTGCTACCTGGAACCCTAAGGCTGAGGTCACACTGGCTGCCCACGTTGGCCACAGTGGCAGCGCTCCTGAGCCTGGTAATGCTCCCTCTTCTTCTGCCCTCTGTCACCTTTGCTGTGAATGCACTTCCTGTGAGGGAAACAACCTGCTCTCAGAATGCTGTTGGGGTTTGGAATGATGCAGGGCTCTGTGGGTTTGGGGCACAGTGGTGCCCTGTGTGCTGTGGGGGGTTTGGGGCACAGTGGTGCCCTGAGTGCTGTGGCACAGTAGTTACCTGGAACCTGCTGGTCAGCATACTTGATGGTGATTATGTAGTTCCCTGGCTTGGTCGGGCAGTAGGTGACCTTGCACACCCCGTCCTCCTGGTCTTCTGTGTGAATGTCCACTTTACTGGGTCCCTCGATGGACAGACCGAGTCCCCCGTAACCTGGACAGGCAAAAACTCTGACACACTCAACTCATAACCTGCATGTTCTGCAACACTTCCTAGGTCATGTGACTTTTCTGCAACACTCATGGTCATGTGACCTCCCCATGTCAATATATAAATCATCCCATTCTCCCTCCTCTTCCTGTCCACAGAAAAGTAAGTCTGCCCTTGGCCCCACCACCCTTTCCTCCTGGCCGCACTCACCTGCTCCTCGTGTGTCGATGGCAAATTCAGCGCGCTCAAACGTGTGAGCTTCGCTCAGACCCCGCCCTGACACCTGCACCTGGCTGGCATCTCCAAACTCTGACTGGTTGATCGTCACAGTGATGGGGCTGCTGGGAATGTGGTGGGCATATTTTTTTATGTTGACCAGGTGCTCCCCGATCTCCCTGGGCACAAAGGATACTCCTGGGAGGGGAAATGTCAAGGAATCAGCACAGAATGTGTGTGTGTGTGTGTGTGTGTGTGTGTGTACGTGCGCATGTGCAACTCACCCATGTGACCGTTGCGCAGCACCTTGAACATGCAGGGCTCCTCATGGCCAGAGGGTGTAGTCAGTGAGGCGGTTAGTTGACTCAGGTCCAGCCCCCCTACATCCAGAGGGATGTCAGCTGAGGAGCCAATGGCCCTCCGTGCAGACTCCTCTCCTGCAAGGAGAGACAGAGGGAGGGAGGGCGAGGTCTGCAGTCACAGTGCCTTTACTTTAGAGAGGTCTGCAGTCACAGTGCTGCACAGTCTGCGCCTGGCCGGGGGACTGACCGGTGATCCTGGAGAGATAGGGGCTGCCGGGGATGTGCTGGCCGTCGTATTTGACCAGGAGGTTATAGAGCCCAGGTGTGATGGGCAGGTAGGACACAGTGCAGGTTCCATCCTTGTTATCGGCATAGCTGATGTCGGTTTTGGACGGGCCCTCAACAGCCAGAGACAAACCACCTGGGAGAGAGCAAAGTTCACAGGAGGAAAGAGATATTTTAAATAGAAGTGTAAAAAATACGGTACACTGGATTGATCACATCACCACATCAATAAAAATCACTTCTAACAACATTCAGCACACTACTGTGGTTCCTTCACACTATGCACTTAAATGTGTTATGTTATTATTCTAAATATCAAAATTATGTTAAATGACAGACATATGCGTCACGTGATCATGATCATCAAACTTCTATATTAAGACTATTATATGTCTTCATATCACTGAGTTGGTACTGTAATGTATTGGTCATTGTTTCCAGGGCTGTGGAATAATGAAGTGAAATCAGTCTAACATTGCACAACTGCGGTTGTAATGAAATGGTCCAAGGCTGGGGTGGAGAGGAGAAATGCAGCTCTACCTTCTCCCGCTTCCTTAGTGTCGACCGTGAAGACTGCAGGCTTGTTGACCTCGCCGTGGATCAGCCCAGGACCATAAGCAGTCACATGACCACTGCTGACATAATCCACGTAGAACTGGAGGGGACTTCCTGTGCACACAGAAGGACAGGTGGGTCTCCCACATGAACAGAAATTCCACCTGCAGCAACCACGATCTGGGAATGTTATTAGGAGTTTCCATGCTTCACCATTCTACATCCCCACAATACCAAATAACACTGCAACAGCAGTCTGCGCCATGGTACAGTATCAGTATGGCATGGCAGTGATCTCGGTATGCTGTAATGTGTTGTGACAGTGATCTCTGTGCTATGTTGTGACAGTGATCTTTGTGTTGTGACACAGTGATCTCTGTGCACTGATCTCTGGGTTATGGTGTCACCTGGGATGTGGTCCTTGTCAGATTTGATGTCCATATGGTGGAGCCCCAGCTCGGAGGGGGCATACCTGACGGTCACTGTGCCGTCTTCATTATCCACGATGTCCGGCCTGGACACCTTGCCCGAGGGCATTCTCACCTCACCTGGGCAGGAGCGGAGAGTTCGAGTCACACACTCACAACCAGTACTGTACTGTAAAGTTCTATGGTACTGAAGTAGTGGACTGGTTGTGTGGAAGTGGATTTGAGCATTACCCCTCCGAACCAAAACGTTTCATGTCACCTGTAGTTATATTGCCAGCTGAACTCAGTTATCCTTCAGGTGCACTGTGCTATGTATGGCTGCCTATGGGGGGAGGGAGAGGGGGGTTCACCTGAGATCTCTCCATCCTTGAAGGTGAGCGGAATAGCCAGGTCAAAAGGCCGCAGCACAGGTGCATCCAGCCCATTCGCGCTGACTGGTCTGTCAACTGCCTGCAACATAGGGTCAAAGGTCACCAGACAAAGCAACCAATCACCGAACACGCTCATGCCCGAGATGACTGAGGTGAGATACTCACGGTGATGTGAAAGGGGCTGTTTGGGATGTCCTGGCCTCCGAAGCGCACACACACCATGTAGTTCCCGGGCTGCTGGGCGGTGTAGTAGATGTCAAAGGTCCCGTCCCCGTTGTCCATCACATCCACATCCACCTCGGCACCATCTGGTGTGAGTACACTGCAGGTCACCTGACCTGGGCCGGCTGCCCGGGTATCCACCGTGATCACTGCCCGATCGCCGAGCAGGATGGTAGGGCCCACTCCAGCACCTGGAGCCACAAAAGGGGACATATCTGGCAGTTTCACACAAACACATACACACACCCATCACCCCAACCACCCCCCACCCCCACACACATATTCCCACCAACCCATCCATCTGCACACAGTCTATACAAGTACACAGACACAAAAACCTCCACACAGCCCACTCAGTGCCACACACATACACAATTGTTATTAGTTATACGTTATCAGAGCTGCGTGTAACCACAACACACACAGGAGGACAAGGACTGAGGAAAAACTTAATCAACTACAAGATTCAAGCAACCGGCTGTCATGACTCATTAATCCCCATAACAGTCCTAAAGGAGCTGGCCTGTTTGTCAGCGAGTGGTATAATTACATACTGAATATACAAGCTGTTGAATGGCCTCTCCAGAAGTTTGTATTAGACATTAATTAAAAGCAGCAATGTTAGGCATGCAAGAATACAATTGAGCAGGTAAAACTGTTATGCAAGATTTTACACAGACCACGTCCGCCAATGGAGACTGAGGGAAAGTCAAGCACAAAATGGCAAAAATAAGAGATTTAAAATAAATATTAATATTAATAATAATCATAGCAATAGAACAAAGACAGATAAACAGTGATTCGTGAACAGCACTGCTGAACTGGTGGAATGTGTGAGTGCGTGTGTGTCCTGCATGCAGGATTTATAGACTGGAGGGTGACTGGGCTGCAGCATTGCTGCATGCTCTGTGTGTTTTATGTTCATGTGAAAGAGCAGCCTAACGTGTGAAAGGGCACCACCCCACCACGCTGCTGATCTCAGTGTGTTAAACTATTCTAATGAACAGTGAACACAGATTTACCCCTCCACCCCACCCTCACGTGCCTGTGACACTAATCTCACACACCCTCACACAGATTCTTCCAGCTCCTCCTGAACTTTCCCCACTTTG
Source organism: Aldrovandia affinis (assembly GCA_029706075.1). NCBI lineage: Eukaryota > Metazoa > Chordata > Actinopteri > Notacanthiformes > Halosauridae > Aldrovandia > Aldrovandia affinis. Next base: position 30,837 of record JAINUG010000101.1, read on the forward strand.
AAGGCTGTGTTTAACCACGGGTGCGTTTGTGCTCGCAGTACCTCTGACTGTACACTTGGTGGCATCGCCTGTGGGCAGGGCCCTAATATGGTACGGCGAACAGGGGATGTCGTCTCCCCCATATTTGAGGAGGATGGTGTATTGGCCTGTTGCATCCGGCACGTAGGAGACCAAGTACGTCCCGTCATGGTTGTCCAGAATATCCGTCTTTTTGGGTTTGCCCTCTGGATCCTGGAAAAGGAACAGGAGCTGTGAGGATTTCCATTAACGCATGCACATACACTCACCCATACACACACACACACGCGCACACATGCGAGCACTCACTGACACTCACAAACATGCTCACTCACGCACACACATGCGCACATACACATGCATGCATGTCCCCTCACACACACACATGCACACACACACAGAGCTTATATTCAGCCTACTCAGGGTTTATGTTAATGTATGTTTATGTAATGTCGGTAAGCAAGCAAATGATGTCCCACCCAAGCAAATCCCAGCATCTGAACAAACTGAACAAATTTTGTTCTGAACAAAAACATTATCAAGTTGTGTTCCACACAATGCACAAAAAGTACAATCTGTGCAGGGAGCATGGAGTCAAAAATAAAAGGTGGGGAGTGGGGGGTGGGGGTGGAGACTATAAAATAAGACCCGCTAACCTACATCAGCCTGAACATTGTGATCTTTTCAACGGAACATTCATTTCCAAGGCTGAGAGTGAGAGCAGAGAGGGGGTTCAAGAATGCTACGGTGGGAGGAGCTCCCATGCTGTCAACCATTGGCTCACATGAACCAATCAAAGGTCTTTTCTCAGCAAAACACTGATTTGTTTGCATCAGTCACTATAGCCACTATAACCCATGATGGCACTTTGGCTCCACCCCTTCTCTGTGAATCACAGTTATATGGGTCACACCCATGGCCCTGCCCCCTCGCACCATGATCTGAACGCCCGGCAGCCCTTCACCGGCATCCGTAGCATCAATGGTGAACACGACGGGCAGGCTGGCAGGCACACCGCCCACATCCAGACCAGGGCCACTAGCGTACACCTTACTGGCATCGTGCATGGGCAGCACCTGTATACTGTACGGGCTGAGGAGGCAGAGAGAGAAAGGTCTTCTCTTCAGCCTAATACATACACATTACATTACAGGCATTTAGCAGACATTCTTATCCAGAGCAACTTACACAGTTGACATTTCTTTACATACAATCCATTTATACAGCTACATGTTTAGTGAAGCAATTCAGGTTAAGTACCTTGCTCCAGGGTACAACGGCAGTTCCCCTCCTGGGAATTTAACTTACAACCTTTTGGTTACAAGCCCAGCTCCCTAACCATTATACTGCGTTGCTGCCCCAGTGCCACCCCATACACACCAGTACATGTGTGACTTCAGCATGTGAAACTAAACTGAATCAGGAACACTGCCCTGTGATCTTCAATTCTGACAAAGCATTACGCTCTTCGGTCGGTTGCTGAGAGAGCCGCGCCCTCCCGTTCTGAGAGAATGCTTTAGACACTTACCTATGCGGGATGTCCTGGTCGGCATACAACACGCTGATGAAGTAGGGTCCCTCTGTGGATGGGACGTAGCGGACCACGTGCACCTGGTCTCCACTATCCACCACCTCCACCGGATCCAATACTCCTATAGCAGAGACGGAGACAGTTCCTTCCTGCTGTCAGGCAGTTATTGGAAAAGTGAACTCGCTCACAATCAACTCTCCTGGTTAGAGAGAAGGTTAATAATGTTGTCACCAGCTCCTTCAACCCCCGCCCTCAACCACAGGCCACACCCCCACACTGTGGCCCCACCCTCACCTTTGGGCCCTCGCACCACCACCTGCAGGGGAGCGACACCCCCGGTCTGGCTGGTATCCACGGTGAAGTTCTGGGGAACGTTGGCCCTGACACTGGGGCCCAGGCCCAGGCCCTGACACTGGACCTTGGAGGAGTCCCCCACATCATACACTGGCACCGAGAATGGGCTTCCTGTGGGGGGGGCAGGGAGGTACAGGGAGGTACAGGCTTTGAACTCCACCATTAGACTCAACACTCACTGAGCATGCCCTGTCTGGTCCTCCTGGTCAAATGGGCCAATGGAAAAAGAACAACGGAACAGTTAAAGCATTCAGCTAGAACTTGCAAGTTGCTAGCACCTAGCTACAATGGATTAGTTGAAAAACTGTACAGTGTCCCTGCCATTCACTGTACAGTATCCCTGTATACATGCCTATGATTGGACTGTTAAAAAATGAGTTTGTGGTCAGTGATTGCTGGTCATTTAAAGACTTCCCATGAGTACTGGTAGTACATTAGCTGTAGTCTTGGAATCCAAAAGGTTGGATCAAGAGATTGTAAAGACACTCTTGCCTTGCCATCTGGGAACAGCACTGACTGCAGCAGCAACAGACAGGGACATGCCAGGTTAGGTATTTGGTAGATTCTCAGAGGGTTTGCAGAAGAGAGACTTATTTGACACATGGTTTGAAACGCCACCCTCACCTTATACCTGCCTTCACTGAGTTTATGAGATTCATTATACCATTCTTTCATATTGTGGCAGCCCAAGGGGCTGCACAACAAAATGGCTGCCTGGCCTCCAACACATGGCAGCCCAAAAACACTACATTACCCAGCAGACCACAGTGACACCTGAGAGAAGTCAAACAAACGGGACTAACGACCAGCTGAAGACTATTTCAAGGCCTATTTAAAGGGTTGATTCCCCACTACACTGGGAGAGGAGTAGGAACGTGTTGGTGAAGGAGTTGCTGTGTGAGTATTTGGAGAGAAAGAACCTGTGAAGTTGTTGACTAGCCAGGATTTGGAAAGAGTGTTTTGGAGTGGATTGTTTGTGAATGAATTTGGATTGTTTTGAGGACCCCCTTTGGATATTGATTACGGACTGGATTGCGGACTTGGACTTGGATTTGGAATTGGAACGGACATTGACAACGAGAAGGATTGCGGACTTTATGTGTTTGTATTCCCCCGAAGACCCCACCCTGTGTTTTGTGTTTGTCAAGAATTGTTTAATAAATTATCATTTTGTTTTTGAATACTGCCTCCTCCTGGTTCTTAAACTTGCCTACGCCCTCTGCAAGGTCCGTGAGTGTCGCCCAACCCCTGGGGACACCACAATATGTATATTAGCCTATGTTAATAAAACAACTAATTCACTTCAAAAAAATGTGTATTCCCAGTTAAAATATTAGTCAAGCCGTGTCTGCACAGATTCACTTGAAATCCTCTGGATAGCTCATACCCTTCACCAAGCTGATACAGATCAGATAATGATCAGGGGATCGATGCAGAATGTGACCCCTGAGTGGAGACCAAGAGAGCACAGACGTCTGTGCACACACACACACACGCACACAGACACAGACTGACCAGTGACTGGCTGACCCCCGTAGGTGATGTTGAGGTTGTAGGTTCCAGGCTGGAAGGGAATGTACTCCACGCTGCAGCTACCGTCTTTGTTGTCGATACAGGACATCTTAGCTTCAGATGAGCCCTCCACCGCCAGACCCAACCACCCCGTCCCTGAACCCCTGAGGAGGGAGACATGACAGAGTCGGCTGCATGTTACACATGCACACACACACACACACACACACACCACACAAAGGATACACACACAGACTTACACACATAGATGCACACAAAATGGCTACACACAGACCTACACACGTAGATGCACACACAAAGGATACACACACAGACTTACACATGTAGACGCAAACACAAAGGATGCACACACAGACACAAACTCACACACTCACTTGACTGCACACATGCACTTTCTCCCTCTCTCTCTCTCTCTATCTCACACACACACACACACACACACATCCCTCATTCCTCATCCCTCATCCCTCATCCCTCCACAGTGGCACCGTCCCACTCTCACCGGGTTTCCACGGTGAACTTGTTTGATGTGTTGGTGATTCCCGACTGCAGGCCTGGGCCGTGGACTCGGACACGCGCCGGATCACAGCCCTCCGTTACCAGCACGTAGTACGGGCTACTGGGCAAGGGCGCACCATCGTACATCACTACCACGTTGTGCATGCCTAGAGAGAAATCATGCTTCATAAATGCACACGCTTTGAGCACAAGTTCAATATTTCACTAAACACCTGAAACTGTACATTCTATGTATATATATATATCTCAACCCTCTATTTATTTTGATTTGCCCTCCCCTCACGAGCCCGCCGCCGGTCCTCTGGGTCAAGCTAATATCCTGAGGCCGGCAATGATCCACCTCCTCAGAGACGGAACTTCGCCACCTGCTCTTTAGGAACACCCTTCACGCTTCTCAAGGAGCTCGTGCCGGCTCACCCTCCCCCCTCCCCCTGCGGAGGACAGCCAAATGCCACCCCCAATCAGGGCTCCCAGCCAGGGCCGGTCTGACGCAGTCAGGCTCGTAATGTGACCACAATAGGTAGGTAGCTCACACTCGCAAAGTACCAGTCACTGCGAGTGCGTTAGACCACTATGCAATTCGAGGCCCATCATGTTCTATATTTAACATAAATAATCAATACATTAGATCTACTGCATATTTGTTTTAAATGAGGGTATTTTAAAACACATTGCAAAAGAAGGGTGCACATGCAAATGTAGGATGCTCTACATATCTACAGGGAGTAGACAAAATAATGGAAACTAAAAAGGACTCATATTTTGAAGTAATTAAATTGCAATTAAAAATAAGTCTACACATGTAACATGAGTTTACATATTAATGTCAATACTATTTACCAATATGTTATATGCTATAAAAGACATCATAAAATCAACACTTTAATATGTGAGTTTCTAAAGCATCATGAAAGACCTAACAGATTTTAAGGTCAAATAGATGGTGTCCAAATTGCAGGTGTCAGTCACAGAAACTGCAAAATTATTTAATGTGTCAAGGGGAACAGTGCTGAAAATTGTGATGGAATATGCCAAACAAGGAAAAACTGCATCAGGAAAGGTCGTAAGTTGATGCTCACCAAGAGGGATGAACAGAAACTTAACAGGATAGTTGCTATAAACCACAAAACAACACCCCAAAATGACCACAGAACTTCATCTACACCTCTGTGATCCAGTCTCAACAAAAAGTGTACATCGTGAGTTTCAGAAAGTTGATATTTATCTTCCAGAACGGCCGCACCAGCTCAAACTGCACCAGAGCCGGCTCAACCAGCTCAAACTGCACCAGAGCCAGATCCACCGGCCCCGTGCCATCAGGCGTAAGGGTTTCGCAGCAGAATCTCACCCTCCTCGTATGGCGTGTATTCCACCTGGTAGGTGCCATCCCCTAGGTCCCGGATGAGAGCTTCTGTTCGGCTGCCTGAGGGGTTACTGATGTGGGTCCTGACGTCCTTACCGCCACAGGAGGCCACAGCATGCGCGTCCACTGTGAACTCTGTGGTGGCCTCGCAGAAAACTCCTTCAGGATCAACCCAGCACAAAGGGGAGATGGGAATCATCCCTTCTGCATTGAGTGCCTCACATTCAGAGAGAAAAAACATGCTAGCAGACACACACCCACACACAAACTTGTTCCTGTATTTGTGCACACAGACACACACACACACGTACACACACTCATGCACAACACTAAGCATGCATAAACTAGTACATGCACACACACACACACACACAAACTTGTTCCTATATTCATGCACACAGACACACACATGCATGCACACCCACATGTACACACTGATGCTCAGCACTAAGCATGCATAAACTCAATCCTATGTACATGCACACATGCACACGTGGCCACACACTCTAACACCCGCTCATATACGCGTGCACGTTTCATACCCTTGCCCTCCACTCCAGGTCCGAACACCTTGACCCCTGTGGAGTCTCCACCAGGGTGCACATTGAGAGTAGCAGGGAAGTTCGGCACATGCTGGCCCCCGTAGCAGATGGTGATGGTGTAAGCACCAGGGTAGAGGGGGGTGTAGGTGATGGAGAAGGTGCCGTCGCCATTGTCCTGAATGTGGACCTCCGCCTCCGTGCCATTCTCAGAGATTATCTCTATGGTGAGCTCTGCCGGGCCTGCACTGCTGCAGTCCACCACAAACTCGCCAGTCTCGCCCACCCTGGCATGCTCCAATCCAGGCCCTGAACAGCGCACCTGCCGGGGGAAGGGGAGGGGCAGGGGCATTACAGCTCTTCCCTTCCTGCCTCACCTTCACTTCACAGACAGCTGTACATAAGTCTTAGACTCTAAGGTTTAATATTATTCAACAACAAGAGTTGCTGGAGTTTCTCAATCTCCCACTCGGAAATGCACCAGGACGCCCTACTCCTCTCACCTTGGAGGGGTCCATGGGTGTCACAGCCCGCACAGGGAATGGGCTTCCAGGGACGGGCGCAGAGTCATAGGTGAGCTCAACCTTGTAGGGGCCAGGCTCGCGGGGGATGAACCGGACCCGGTTGGTCTCGGGGTCTGGACCTGGCTCCACCACGCTTGCCACGGGCATGCCACAGGGGCCTGTCACCTGGGCCTCCACTCCGCCCTGCCCTCCAGCCCCGGCACTCTTCACCACAATCTCCTGGTCTTTACCCACCAGCATCACTGAGCACCAGGACCACAGGGATGTCAGCAAAGTACATATACCACCAACTTCCCCTTTCCCACTGGAACCGAGCTGGCACATTATAGCCCTTTTTTCCCACTGTATAGCTGGTATCAGGCTGGCTCATTATAGCCCTTTCCCACTGTGGAGATGGAACCAGTCTGGCTCATTATACCCCCTTTCTACAGTAGAGCTGGTACCAGGCTGGCTCACTATAGCCTTTTCCCACTGTAGAGCTGGAACCAGGCTGGGTCATTAGAGCCCTTTCCCACTGTGGAGCTGAACCAGGCTGGCTCACAGGGTGGAGTGATAAAGGACAGTACAGGCTTGAGTGCTTACCGTCTCCAAGGCCAGACACCTGGATCTTATTCAGGTCCAGTGAGGGGGACACTGGCACAGAGAAGGGGCTTCTGGGAATGGAATCGCTGCCGTAGGTAACCTTCACGCCCATAATACCCTGAAGGGAGGAAATAGATGTGTTATCCAATCTGGAGCTTCCCACAAGACCCTGGCTAATTGCTGTTGCCGTGCTCTCACCTTCTGCACAGGTGTGTATTTGATGGTGTAGGTGTTGTCGTGGTTGTTGATGATGTCAAAGTCGCGGACAGCTTCTCCATTGGCAGTGCTGGTAAACTGAACATCCAGCTCGGCCTTGTCCGCCCCCTTGGTGCACACAGTGAAGTGCGTGGGTTTGCTCAGCTCCACACCTGTAAGGGGGCAAACAACTGATCAGAAAAGGCGGTTTCATATTGCACAGGTAGTCCTGACACACTCGCTCACACTTGTTCCACATCAGATCTACATGCACGGTGGCCCCCCAAAATTATTCAACCTTTACAAACTAGGTGTGAGTAATTAATCAGTTTTGTTTTGATAAAACATATATTAAAATATATATTTATACCATGGCTTGGTTAAACAGTTGATTCTGATTGGTCAAGAGGGAGTTCCTATAAAATCATATGAAGTAGTTCCAGCTAGAGTTGCCCTATTGAACACTCCGTTTACCCCTCCTGCTCAACCCAGGCCCCTCGGCCATCACTCTGCTGGCGTCGTGAGAGGGATCAACATTGATCCGGATGGGCGTCATGGGAACAGCCTGTAAAAGAAACCAATCAACACAATCCATTCAGCACATGGAAGCTTGCACAACACTCAAACATTTCCCTTCAATGTTCAACATGCAACGAATCTAAGCTTGCAATTTAATTTTCTGAAAACAGTTTATTTATGACCTGCAAGAAAAGCATATAGTTACAAAGCCAGCTTACAAAGGCTTGCCAAATCCTACCAAACACTTTCCCTTTCATTTTTCCACTTTCACTTTACCTCTCACCTGTTCACCAAACAGCACCATTATGGTGTAGCTCCCGGCTCCAGGCGGTGTGTATCTGACGGTGAAGGTGTCGTCGTCGTTTCTGACGATGTCAAAATCTATGTCAGCTTCAGCGGGCCCCACCACGTCCGAGGCGCACTTTATCCCAATACTGATGTCACCTGCAGAGATGTACACCAGGTTACCTAGAAGGCAAAGCCCATACAAATACGAGAGTGCACAATGTTATGCGACCTTATAAACAAATGACTGCCACACTGCCATTGGCCATATCTCATCACAAGCAGCAGGCTGTCCTGTGATTGGCTGTTTGAAGATATGGATCGATTTCACAGATTTCTCTGGAATCAATCTAGTTGATGTTCTCTGGTTGATGTTCTAGGGCACCTTGGCCTGCGTCTGTGCAGTCCACAGTGAAGTAGGTGGGCTCGAAAGCTTTCAGTCCAGTCTTAGAAACCCCGGGTCCAGAAACCTTCACCTTGCTGGGGTGACAGCCGGCTCCGACCTTCACCTGTAAAAGCAAACTTACAGTTCTAATTCAACCAATCAAGAGATCTTCAAGCATTTACTACTCAACCATCGCTGATTCTAAATTGGAGAGGAAATAGTGGGAAGAAATTCCTGTTTCCCCAAACTCATCATGTCCACTCACCCTGTAGGGGCTTTCGGGGATGTTGACCCCACCCCAAGACACCATGATGGTGTGTTTGAGCGGCTTCCGGGGGGTGTAGCTGCAGCTGTATGTCCCATTCTCATTATCCTTCACCTGCACGTCCACTGGTTCCCCTTCGCCATCCTGAGGGGTTCACAGATAACAGAACACAGGCTTCAACCTCAACAGTCAGAACACAGGCTTCTGCTTGGGGGACCAGGTAACACTGCGCCTCACTCTCTTACCTGTGCCTGTATCTTCAGTGCAGCTTTTCCTCCTTTCGTGGCGTCCACAGTGAACTCCGCAGGACTGTTCACTGCCATACCGTTGTTCTGGACACCTGGACCATACGCCTTCACCTGCGACACACAGAGAGGCCGAGACCATGTCTCCTCCCGCTTACCTGCTGACAGACCACACCAAGCTTGCCTGCTCTTAGAACTAATGGGAAATCCTTTAACCACTTCTCAGGTCGGGGCACTACCGTTGCACACTTTGGAGAGGTGCTTCAGTTCAACATCCTGCTTTACAAATGGATAATACTTACACGGGTAAGGTGTGTAAATCACCCTAGATAACAGTATCTGCTCAGCTAAAATAGTAAACTAAATAGCAAACAACAGCTCTTACTAGCCAGTGTAGAAGAGCTGTTGTACTGCCCATGTACTACCCATGTACCCATGGGTAGAACATCACCCAGTGTGCATGCATCACCCATTTTTACAGCTGAGTATTTCACTGAGGGGCAAACAGCAGCAGAAACTGTAGGATCTGAGAGCATGCCCTCCTGGCCCATTGGGGTTTACCTTGTCGAGGTTGAAGTCAGCAGGCGTGTGCTGGATGTCGGCCATGAAGGGGCTGTGCAGGATGTCCTCATTGCTGCAGAGGACATGTACCGCATACTCACCGGGTTCTGTGGGCCAGTACCGCACATCACATGACCCGTCGCCCTTATCATCACACTCAATTTTGGCCTGGGAGGGTCCCTCCACTGAGAAACCTGAGACAACACAAGGTCAAGGGTCAGGCTGCTTCTGTACCTGCGCATATATGGGTGTGTGTGTGTGTGTGTGTGTGTGTGTGTGTGTGTGTGTGTGCGTGAGGGCTCACCTAGAGTGCCGATGTTCTCCCCAATGGCCTCCACCACAAAATCAGCTGACCTGCCCACCACCCCACTCTCCAGACCTGGACCCCATACCTGGACCTTCTGCAGCCCTGCCTCGGACCCCACCTTCACCTCAAACGGGCTGCGTGAGATATAAGAGAGAAGGAGAGAAAGAGGGAGGGATGGAAAGAGTGAGAGAGCGAGAGATTAAGGTACTGTACTAATCACAGTCTGGCTAAATAACAAGCACTTGTTCACCTGTAGGGCTGTCCATCCTAATGAACGTTGTGAGGTCTCACCTTCGCTGCACCTGCTCTCACCTGTGCGGTATGTGCTGTCCACCCCATGTGATGGAGATGCTGTGGTTTCCAGGGGTGGTGGGGTAATACTCAAAGCTGTACACCCCATCGCCTAAATCCGCTCTCTTACATGGATCCTCCAGACCCTCTAGAAAACAAAAGGTGAATATATAGTGACAGAAAAGCTCTTACAATGACAGGAGAGGCAATAAAGGGGTTTAGGGCCATTACAGGGATGTTAGTGCTTAGTTAGTGGTTAATCAGCAAGTTAATTAGTGCTGTAAGCGAGTCATTAGTGGTTCATTGGCAGGTTCATTAGTACCGTGAGTCGTTAGTGGTTCATTAGTAGCTCTTCAATCCTGAGCATCACTCACTTGGTCCTTTGATGGTGACCTTGAGCTCCCCGGTGCCGGCTCCTTTGATGTACACCCTGAAATCAGCAGTTTCTCTCACCCGGACGCCTTTTGGCTGCAGGCCACGCCCCTTGGCTCGGCAGACACTGGGGTTGCAGGCTGTGTGACAGGGACAGAGCGCAGGGCATAACTCACCTGTTGATGGTTGCCATAGTGCCTCACCTCTGCAGGGGAATCCCCCCAGATGTGAGACCACAAATATGCATGACACTAGGGGGCCACAGCCAGGGCTGGACTGGCTATATAGTCTACCGGGCCGATTCCCGGTGGGCCGGTCTAGTTTTGGGCCGGTAGGGCCGGTATAATTATTATTTTTAATTAAAAAATATATAAATATGTCATCTAACGGCCAACAAAAAATGGACAGCGGCCCATTGGTTCATTTTCTATACTGACACTGGGCCGGCCCAATCACATGCTTTTTTTGCCATCGAACGGCCGCCCCAAAATGGACAGCGGCCCATTGGTTCATTAGTGATGGGCTGGTCTGAGCCAAATGGCAGGGCCTATTTTTTGTCCCAGTCCAGCCCTGGCCACAGCCTATGGTTAGTGTGGGAAAATAAAGACCTGCCTGTGCTGCCTATGTGCTACTGCTGATCATGAGACCAGTCCAGCTGAAAGGTGAACGTTAAGAGGCAGACTCACTGTGGGACGTGAACTCATTCATAACCTTCAGCACCATAAAGAGGAAGAACAATGCATTCATCTTATCCATAACCCTGCCCCATAAACCATCCACTTTAAGAGCTCTTTCAGAATCGGTAATATTACCTTACACTACATTACAGGCATTTGATATAGTCCAGTTAGCATAAATCTACATAAATCTACAGACAAGGTCCCATCGGAATTTATATATTTACGTTTTTAGTTTAGTTTATTTGACATTTCACTTATAAAAAAGACAATACATGGTTACATCCCGATGTGCATGTGCATTTTAAAATTACATATCAAGGATGACACAGAAAAGTCCTAGGACTTATTTCCATTGAGGTCCTTGTTGTTATTAAGTGTCATGGCGGTGTGTGTGTACTGTGTTTGTGGTGTTAGGCATTGGCAGCATAATCATGGTTACAATAAATAACAAAAATAAGAAATACATTTACATTAGGCATTGGCAGCATGAACTAAATTCCAATAAATAGCAACAATACCAAATACATTTACATTACTCCCATTAAACCTGCAATAGAGTTCATAACAATCAATTACATACATACTACCCTACCTACCCGACTGTCTATTTACAGAGGAACATACCCGACTGTCTATTTACAGAGGAACATTAGAACATCTAGAAGCCAATGTTTAAGTTTAGCCTTGAAGGTGACTGGGTTTTCAGTCTGTTTAATATCATTAGGAACCTTGTTCCAATCCTGAGCACCCGAGTACCTGAAATAACCTTTACCCATCTGGCTACGAAACCTTATTAGCGGCAGGTTCGCTGGTGTTGTGGCAATGGGCATCTCCAACCCATGGGAAGACGTCTGACAAGTAACTTGGGGCTCTGTCATTCACAATTTTGTGAACCAAACAGCTTCCACAGTGTCACTCTGGCCTCTACAGTGAGCCAGTTAAGCTCCAAGAACTGATTCCTCCCTATGTGATCATAGGGGCCAAGACGAAATACCACTCTGACTAACTTGTTCTGAGAAACTTGACGTTTTTTCTTCCATATCTTGGGCAAACTACAGAACCAGGATGTGCTGACATAATCAAAGTCGCATTGTATTAAGCTGGATGCTACAAGTTTTAGACATTTCCTGCCCAGAAACAAGGCCTTTCTAGCCAGGAACTTCATTCTGCCGTTCACTTTCCCTACCACTTTCAGGGCCATACCTGCACCCCTACATTTCCATCTAGTGTACAGCCCAGGTACTTCACAGATGTCTTGGGTGTGACTTCATTTTCCACTAGCTTCACTCTGAATGCTGTCACATTACTCAACCTGGGGTTGGAGCCAAACAGAAATGATTCTGTTTTTCCCAGATTTAAGGAAAGTTTGTTATCAGATAGCCATACACTAATATTAGCAAGCTCTTCTCCTAGCTGCTCTGGGAGCTTAACCAAGTTCTTATCTGCAACCAACAGAGCTGAATCATCTGCATAGAGGAACAAGTCATGTTTACAAGCCTCTTTCATGTCATTTATGTATACTAAAAACAACAAGGGGCCTAGCACACTTCCGAGGCCTAGCACACTTCTTTGCCTTGTAAATATTGTAAATAAGAATTTGTTCTTAATGGCTTGCCTGGTTAAATAAAGGTTAAATTAAAAAATTAAAAAAGAGGCGGAGTCCGCAGCTTAAGGGGCTAGCCTCTGAGCAATAGCCATTAACCAGTGCTGGCGTGCTGTAGCCTGTGATTCAGTGTCGAAGGCTTTCTGGAGGTCGAACAACACCATCTCGCACAAGTTCCCTTCATAAATGTATTTTCTGATAAGGTCTGTAAGATCCAGTAGACAGGAGTCATTAGAGAAAGATTTTCTAAAACTAGACTGGAAATTGTATAAGATTTTGTGTTTGTTTAGACAGCCATAGAGCTGCTCATGCACAACTTTCAAGGATATATGGTATTGGGTCATATTTCAACATCATTGACAATAGACCAAGTCAAAAAGACATGCAGAACAAACACACAGGATGCCATAGTTAACGGTACCCCACAGAGATGCCAGACAACAGGAAATTACATCAGAAGGCAAGAATCTGATCCAAAGAGACAGGAAGTGACATCAGGTGTGGGACAGGCTGCCTAGCTAACAGAAGGAGAAAAGGAAAAGCACTTCAAGTACAGAAACAGAGCAGGCAGCAGGAATAAGTATAAACAAACCGGAAATAGTGAAATATAACACAGTACCAAAGTTAGTGACAAAAGTGACCGTGAAAATCTGAATACACTGTAGAAGAGACTTAAATGACTCATATGCTGATTGGTCAATTGATCAATTTTCTTATCCACAATGACGTCATGAAAAAGGAGTGATTTATTTAGAGAGCGAGTGTTCAGTCCAAGGCCGTAACCATGGAGTCAACATTGGGGGGGACATTTAAAAAAATATATCAGATTTATTGGGGGGACATTTTGAGCATATCTGAATATTGGGGGGATGTGCAATATATATGGAGCCTTGTTCAGTCACATAAACAAGGCAGTGTTGTTTTGCAAAGAGGAGGATGTTGAGTGACAGATCTGATTAGCAGAGAAACCTTGGTCAAGGATCTCAGACAGTCAAAATGGAAGTGTATTTTGTTGTGATAATGCAACCAAGATGCGACGGTGCACTTTCCGGACCACAGAGACGGGATGGAACTTTCTGAGTAAAAAAACTGAGGCAGAATCACGGATCCAGCAGAGTCGCCTAGCTGGGGAGGAGGCTGTAATCCAAACACTGTAACAGAGTAATCCACATTCACCAGAGGAGACAGCTGGCTGTAGGCAAGTCGGTGTAGCAGGTATGTACAATGCCGCGGGTGTTGAACGGTCAAACTTGCAATCAGGCAGGGATAGTTTGTGTTTGGGTGAGGCAAAAGCTAGTTGAAATCACAGGAAAAGCACATCAAAGCTGAAAAAAACTATCAAAATAAGCTAGACTGCATGAAAAGCTAATTTAAGTCGCAGATGGAGAAGCGGCAAATAAACAGCGCCAGCGTCCTCTCCGACTTCTAGATGAAGTAGGTTTGACATTTGCTCAGGAACTATACCTGCAAGTACAGTGGGTATAAAAAGTATTCACCTCCTTTGGCACTTTTCACATTTTATTTAATTGAGATTCCTGTCACTGATCAACACAAAATACTGTATAATGTAAAATAAAAAACTTAAAAATCTAAAGCTTTTTCTTAATTACAAATAAAAATAGACAATTGATTCAATAAGTATTCACCCCTTTTGCTAAGACACACCTAAATAAATCAATTGGTGCAATCAATTGTCTTCGGAGGTCTAATAATTATTTGATTGGGGTCCACCTGTGTACAATTAAGGCGTTTAAAATTATTTCAAATGAAATACACCTGTCTGTGAGAGTTCCCACAATTGGGTAGTGTATTTTCAAACAAGAGCTGCACCGTGAAGATGAAAGAACATTCAAAGCAAATGTGAGAAATGGTTCTTCAAAAACACAAAAACTGTGAATTTGCCTAGAACAGGCCGACCTCCAAAATTGAACATCCATGCGTCAAGGAAATTGTTAGAGAGGCCACCAAGAGGACTATGGCAACTCGGAGGACTATGGCAACTATGGTAACATAGAGTTACAGTCTTCCATGGCAGAGATGGGAGAAACTGTCAATGGGACAACAATAGCCCAGGCACTTCAAAAATCTGTGTTTATGGAAAGGTGGCAAAAAGAAAACTCACATGGAATCTCACCTAGAGTTTGCCAGAAGGCATGTAGGAGACTCTCAAACCAAGTGGAGGAAGATGATATGGTCTGATGAGACTAAAGATTAAACTTTCTGGCAATAATCCAGCTAGCTATCTATCGACCCAGCTAAAACACTGGTTCGATTAAAGGTTAACACTCATTTGTGAGGTAACATTATGATAACATTAATAACTGGATGATACAGAAGATGATGGACTTGGAGATGGACTTTGACTTGTTGTTGGGCAGGATGGGCCTGGTGCTGGAGAGGATGGGCCTGGTGCTGGAGAGTCAGGGTTTGATTCTGCTGCTGGATCGAGGGGGGTTACTACTGGAGTCAATTTCTTGATGTAGGTATCAAGGGTAGTTTGTACAGAGCTTTTCTTTTTCTCATCATAAATGGCTTTGTAGCAGCTGAGGCCCTCGGTAACTGTACGGTAAACTTTGGTGAACCTTTCTGTATTAGGATCTTGCTCCTCTAACTTTGCCATCCCTGCTTCAATGAGGCGAAAGGCTTCAGCTAACTCTTTTGTTGAAAACATTTTCGGTTCTGGAGCTTCTAGGTCCCTGTTTTCTTCCTCAAATGCTATCATCTGCTACTCTAGTTCCATAAGGTCTTCATTGGTCAGTTGTTCGGCATGGGGGTCGAGTAACTCTATGGCATCATTGTCACTGATGTCTAACTGCAGTTGATTACCAATATCAACCACAGCTTGCCTGGCTTCAGCGATGTTGTCATCTGTAAACCCCTGAAAAGCCTGTGCAAATTGGGGGCACAATTTGTTCCACACTCCTTTCATATTTGACTGCTTCACTTCATCCCAAGAATCAGCAATATTTTTGATGGCATCATAAATGTTATAATTTTTCCAGAACTCCCTTAAGCTCATCTTGAGTAGCCCTGACTGCTTCTGAGAAGGTCCGCCGTAAATAATAGGCCTTAAAGGTGGCTATGACTCCCTGATCCATTGGCTGAAGTGTTGTGGTGTTGGGGGGTAAAAATACGACCTTTACATTGGGGTGAAGGTCATCTAATGTCTTCGGATGTCCAGGTACGTTGTCAAGCACAAGGAGAATCTTGAAAGGCATGTTTTTGGCCAAGCAATAACGTTCAACAGCAGGGACAAAATGGTTCAAGAACCAATCTTCAAAGACGGCAATTGTAACCCAAGCCTTTGCATTTGCCTTCCAAATAACTGGAAGAGATGCCTTAATGACATGGCGCAGTGCCCTTGGATTTAGGGAGTGATACACAAGCAAAGGCTTGAGCTTGAAATCCCCAGATGCGTTACCCCCAAGCAATAACATTAGCCTATCCTTGGCCTGGTGCACTTTTTTCCTCTTTCTAAATGTAGGTCCTTTCAGGCATTTTCTTCCAAAATAAGCCAGTCTCGTCTACATTAAATATTTGGTCTGGCAAATAACCTCCCTCGTCAATAATTGTTTCCAACATTTCAGGAAAATCACTCGCAGCACTTACATCTGCACTCGCTGCTTCACTTTGAACTTGAATATTATGTAAATTAGTCCTCAATTTAAAGCGATTGAACCAACCCCTACTCGCAACAAATTCAATCGCCTTCACTTGCTGCATGAGCAGCTCTTAAGTCATTGAAAAGGCTTCGAGCATTTTCTTGCACAAAAGAAAGGCCAATAGGCATATTACGCTGATTGTGGTCTTCTATCCAAATTATCAATAGCCTTTCCATCTCAATAATTAAACCACTGCGTTGCTTTGTAATAATCGTGGCATTCATCGGGGCATGGCCTTTCACATGCTCCATTATTCTCCCTTTGTCTTTTAAAATTGTTACGATCGTTGACCGGCTGTAGCCTAATGCTTTCCCAATGGCTGATGGCGTTTCACCTCTCTCCAATCTCTTTATTATTTCAACTTTCCATGGTGATTGTTTTCCTTTTCTTTGATCTATCACCAGCACTTGCATCGGATTTACGCTTTGGAGGCATCGTTGTAAGGGTAAGAGAAAGAGAAAAACGGGACCGTGATCTGACTTAAAATAACGGACGGTGATCTCTGTTCCTTGAGCCGACGAACCGCTGAAACTGCACAATGTTTTCATGAGCATCACTGTGGAAGGCGTAGGTCTCGGCAGCTAATCAGGGCGATTAGCGGCCACCCCTACTGGCAGTGCAGCCAGCGCACACACCAGTCCAGGGTTTGACAATTACACCTGTGTGCTTAAAACTGCTCTGCTCTCTTCAGTAGGGGTCTGGAACCAGGAAGGAGAAGGCGGTAGAGACCGAGGAGCCAAAGAAAAAGAAAGAAAAGTAAAAGTAAAAGTGAAACGGGAACTGAAAGTTTCGGTGCTATCTTGTTATAATTTGGTTTGTTATTTTCAGTTTATTGTTTTTGTCCCGAACCCGTGAGGGCAACGGACGAAGAAGTTCTGTTTTAGTTTACCTTCCCGGTCTTGTTCTCTGCCCCATGTCTGGGGAAAGAGAACTGAAGTAAATAAAATAAAAACCCGGTCCGTGGACCGGCAAAATTCACTCCGTCTCCGACTGCTCTGTTCCCATCCAGGGATTGTCACATGGCATGTGACAATCAGAAAGTAGTGCGTGCGTTCGTTATTATGAACCATTGTATTTAACTAAATTTTTAAAATATAATACACCTTATGACAGTCCGTTCGTAAGTACGAGTTGCCGTAAATCGGACGTTCGTAACCCGGGGACTGCCTGTATTTGAAAATGATTCTTCACCAACAGTCCTCATCCAACCTGATGGAGCTTGAGCAATTTTATAAATAAGAATGGGTGAAAATTGCAGTGTCCAGATGTGCAAAGGTGGTAGAGACTTACCCAAATAAATTCACAGCTGTAATTGCAGCTAAAGGTGTTTTTCTTTCATTAAGAAAAAGCTTTAGTTGTTTTTTTATTTGACATTTGTCACATTGTATTTTGTGTTGAGCAGTGGAAAGAAATCCCAATTCAATCTATGTTGATTCCATGAAGTAAGAAAATAATGTGAAAAATTCCAAAGGGGGTGAATACTTTTTATACCCACTGTGTGCATACGCCATTGCATTTGTACCACAAGAAGGATGAATATGGGTCAACTTAAAATGACTGATATGCTGAATCACAGACAATACATTGCTCTTGGCCCTAAGGGGTGTTTAAACTCCTGTCCTATAGCATCAAGTCTTCACACTGGCAGCTGATCAATTCAGGAAGCAAAATGATCTCACTCAGAGTTAACCCACATCAACTACCCCTACCCCCACTTACTGTAGAATGGCCCCTCCCCCACCCCTTACCACACATCAACTGCCCCTGCCCCTCTTACCTTCTCCCACAGTGATGGTGTAGGGGCTCTTGGGTACCTGTGTCCCAGAGAAGGTGATGTAGATGGTGTGCGCCCCCTCCTGTGTGGGTTTGTATATACAGCGGTAGCTGCTGTTGCCCTCATCCTCCAACTGGCAAACAACTTTGTCCCTTCTCCCCTGGGGGTCCACAATCTGCACTTGCACATCGCCCTCCTCTGCACCTGTGGAAAGATACAGCCATCACCCACAATCTCCACCCAAAAGTCACTTTCGGCTTCTGTTTCATAACTGCTTCTGAACTGAAGCCTCATATTTGTTGAAAGTGATACACACGTACTCACATAATTTACCCTCAAAATGTGTGCCTGGTACGCTAAATGCATACATATTGGCAGGTCTGTGGTGTAATACCTGCAGTTTAGGTGTGGAGAAGGTGGTGGAGTACCTGCAGTGTAGGTGTAGAGTAGGTGGTGGAGTACCTGCAGTGTAGGTGTAAAGTAGGTGGTGGAGTACCTGCAGTGTAGGGGTATAGTAGGTGGTGGAGTACCTGCGGTGTAAATGTCAAAGTAGGTGGTTTTGTTGGCGACGTTTCCTGCGGGATCAAGGCCAGGGCCTTGAGCAGTCACCTTGCTGGCATCTCCCTGTGACGCCCCAACATCCACTGGGAAGGGGCTCTTCAAGATGTGCAGCCCTGCAAACAGTACAGTCACCTGCGGGACAGAAACAGGACTGGATTATCTACATTTAGATATAATTATGGCTTAGAAACAGTCCAAGAAACGAAACTTAAAATGTTAAAATACTGTTTCTGCTCGGAAACAAACTGACTGATAAAAAAATCTGTTTGCAAGCCCTGGTTATAATATAACATTTATTTATAATGTAATATAATACAACAACAACAACAACAATTACGCCAGTGAGTCCTGCTATAACATCCATTACCTTGTGGGGTCCTGTGACCTTTGGGATGTAGAACACAGAGTAAGTGCAGTTCTTGTCTTTGTTGGCCATGATTTTAGCCTGAGTTTGGATTGAGGAAGAGAAACACACTAATGAACGACTTCCATCAAACTCAATGGGGCAGTTTCAACCAGCCTCAGGTTAAAGCACTTGACCACAGAGACCACTCAGAATTGGAGCAGCTACGCTTTGTTTGTGAGATTAGGATTAGAAGAGCAGCTGTTCCAGTTGTAATGCATGTTCTGTGGTCTAGTGGTTTAAACTCCTGCTTTTGTTGCAATTGCCCCAATGGAAATTGAGCTGTGGAATTGAGGCGTACAAGCAAAGCAGAAAGTGATGCAATTACAAAAGCTGTTTCTGCAAGAGTAAAAAAAAATAATAATAATCCCCAGCATTAACACCTCCAAACCTTTAACTGAATCACATTTACAACCACAGGCACTGTCATAACCAAACTGCTGCCATATTCTCGGGAATACAGAGCCCGCTGTGGTTCTGCCTAGACTACAGATGTAGATCTGTGAGTTCAGACCACCCGACATGCTGCTCCCCCCCTCCTACAGCCTCACCTCCTCACGGTGCCCAGCGGGGTCCTCCACATACACCAGTACCTCCCCAATCCCCGCACTGACCGTCTCCACAGTGAATACCCCCTCCTTCATCACCATGTTGCCTGTGGGCTCAATGCCTGAAGAGAGGAAACTACGGTTTATCCTCACCATCATCATCCTCATAAATGATATGAATGTAAGATCACAGGGATGTGTGGGTGAGTGTGTGTGTATTAGAGGGTGTGTGTGTATGTGTGCGTGAGCATGCATGTGCTTGAGGATTACCTGGTCCATATGCATGGGCGTTTTCAGGGTTGAGTTTGGGGCGCAGTGTGGCTCCAGGTTTCAGCTTGGCTTTGGGGAACTGGGACAGGTATGTCATCACAGAGTGCTCATCCACATTCTGATCTATGATCTCCGCCGGAGTGATCACCTACACACAGGGTGACGGGGCTCAGAACAAGGACACCACCTCTTTAGACATTTCAGTAATGCCTCTCATTTCAGTGTGTTCCTCAGTGCTTTACATGTACAATCTATTCCTCCATTAAAACCCAACAGCCACACTGTTGTGTACCACACATGCAAATATTTCAAACTCACTACCAGGTTTCGCACTGTGTGAGTGCTGCATTTGTTTTTTGCTGATGAGTCTGGAAGATTTTCCTCCTCATTCAGAGAGGATTAATCACTGTTAAGAGGGTGCAGCTACACAACTGGGTCTTTGACAGCAAGCAGTTTTGAAGAGACTCAGGGCTCTATAATTCTATATTAGACCTTTAACTATTTTTTTTATTTACCCCACAAAAAATTGTTAAAGATGGTTTAAACTTCACACCACTGATGGCCACTTGGTGCTCCACTGTGCATGCTCAGGTTCAGAAGGCATGTAATGAACCTGTACGATGTAATGAAGAGTGGTTATGTCATCGGGTGGGGCGTACCTGAGGGATGCCCAGCCAGTCGTTCGCTTGCTGCATGGCCTTGCGGGCATTGTCCATTGGCTTATCCCTGTCCCAGGAGTCCCAATCAGGACACAGCCCTGGGGGCATAACCCTCAATATACAGCATAAAACTCATTACACACTCTCACGGGGGTGGGGGGACAACCATGACCTTTGCTTTCCAATGTAAGCATTGTGTTGACCCACATTTTACCTCAGCCCCAGCTCCAATCGTGCGCATTGACAGACAGGTGCACCACTCATCTGGGTCCAATCGTGCACATAGGCAGACAGGTGTGTCACTCACCTGGGGCACAGCTGTCGACCAGTGCACCTAGGGCCTTGCCCGTCTTCCAGTCACGGCTGAAGTTGGTGATGGGCAGATCTGGCACTTTGTTCTGGATCCACCCCAGCAGCCTCTGCTTCGGCGTCTTCTGCTTGCCTTCGTCCTCCTCCTCTTCCCTGTCCCACATGGGCATAGAGATTGAGTAGTGCAGGATCAGAGTCCATATCAGACCCAGAATCAACTTCAGATTCCCGTCAACGATGGCCTTGGAGTCTGAGACAAAGAGAGAAGGAGAGACAAAGCGAGAGTGAGAGAGAAAGCGAGAGACAAAGCGAGAGCGAGAGAGAGAAAGACAAAGAGAGAGGGAGAGAGACTGATTTCCACAGAACAGGTCTTTATATAACACTGAGAAATATGTCATAGGTCTGTTTTGGGCTGCATCCTGCCATTTGGCCATGGTCAAACCCTACACGCCAGTCCGACCATTGCGCTCTGCTGTCGCTCATCCCAGTCACGACTCTCTGTCCTGGCACCACTATGGCGGAATCCCCACTGACGTCAGGACAGCCGAATCGCTGCCCCCATGTTCTGCCCCATGCACCTTTTTAGACCGCACCTCTGACCTTAACCCACCCATCCCTATATTTATAAAAAATAAAATAAAAGATTGTTGTACTTTGTTAAATGTGTTAAATTTCTTTGTAATTAGCACTTGCGTTGTTTATGTGGCGTACTGATGTGCTTGGACATTATAGCATCAAGTGGTTGTTAATTTACTTGAGCTGAATGCACTTTTTGAAAGTCACTTTGGATAAAAGCATCTGCTAAATGATTGTATTCGGACTGTGGAAAGAATGAAGGAGGAAGCTTGGAGGACCAAGCCGAAGAACTTGAGGAGCTTTGGATGCCTGCAAGGTGGCCTTCCATGCCATTTGACTTCATCAACAAGCGTTACGACTCTCTGCCAAACCGGATGGCAACTGTTCTGCAGGCCAAAGGAACCCATACAAGATATTAATTTCTTAACTTATAGTCCATGATGAAATACTAGACTGATTTTTCATTTGTTATTTTATTTACTTTTTGAGAAAGATACAATATCTTGATTATAATTTGATTTGCGACAAGACTTTTGTCCAGGTAGAAACTGGCTTGTTCATCATTATCAAGCAATAAACCTTATAAGCATCTATGAAATTTTTGTTTTGATGGTATCTAAATAAACTTTAGACACTTATGATTAATTTGTGTTGTTTCCTAACTTTATTAGCTAATTAAGAGTTGGGTAATTAGCAATTGTCACTTTTGTCCACTCATGCGACAAAACTTTTGGCCGGGACTGTACACCTGAACCGGAGGAGTACAGCTGCATTGGGCCAGCGTATGCTTAGGGTAGCAGAGGAATATTTAAACTAGGGACTGGGCGGGCAGGGAAGGAAATTAGTAGTAGTATTAAGGATAGGGAGGTACAGACAGCCCAGATGGAAGATACCAGGGTGGAGAATAATCATAAATATGAGTATATAATTGAGGACATCTGGATTAGATTACTGGGAGATCATGAGAAGGGCCTTAATATAGGAGTATGCTATAGACGTCCAGTTTCAAACAGTAACATAAATACTATGCTCTATGGCAGTGGTTCTCAACCTTTTTTGTGCTCTGTACCACTAAAATATTTTCAACAATCCCCAAGTACCCCCTACCCATAATATATATATAGGCCTATATATACCTATATATACATATATATATAGGCATATACCTCACGTGTAAGCAGCCAACACAGATATTTTGATTTAAAAAAAAACATTTTATTAAGATTCACCATTAATAATTACAAAATATATTTTGTCTTAATTTTGATGGCCTTATATAGAATATTATTTCAACATTCATTATTCTTTTTTATTTTATTTATTTATTTTGCAAAATACAATTAATTTATATTTATTTTGAGGTTTCAAAAACATTTCCAAGTACCCCCTGCAATTCCCCCACGTACCACTAGGGGTACGCGTACCCCCGGTTGAGAAACAATGCTCTATGGTAACATGAAACAAACCTGTGCTGAAGGAGAGACGTTAGTAATGAGCAACTTCAATTACCCCTCTATCAATGTTTTGGAGGCTTTGAGATAAGGGACGTACTAGAAAAACTACAAAAACTTAAGAGAAATAAGGCAACAGGCCCTGATGGCATACATCCCAGAGTACTAATATAAATCATTATAAACCATTGACAGATATTTTTATACAATCGATAAACTGTCGATTGCATAAAAAGGCCTGTCAGTTTAACTTGCATCACATGTAAAATACTGGAATGTATTATTTTGTTTGAATCATTCTTGAAAAATAATAGCATTTTAAGGGAGAGCCAACATGGTTTTCTCAAGGGGAGGTCATGCCTAACAAACCTCCTGGACTTTGTTGTGTGTTGACCTGAACCAGGCTTATGATACTATATATTTGGACTTTCAAAAAGCATTTGACAAGGTACCACATGCGAGGCTCATTGTTAAAATGAATTCAGTAGGAACTGTTTCAAAGTGGGTTCATAATTGGCTGCAAGGGCGAATACAATGAGTAACAGTAGGTGGGGCCGTATCGGACCTAGGTGTTGTGGGCAGTGGAGTCCCGCAGGGATTGGTGCTGGGACCACTGCTCTTCCTTATTTACATAAATGATCTTGATAGCTAGTAGCAAAATAGTTAACTTTGCAGATGATACTAAATTTGGGGATTTAGTAAACAGTTTGGAATCAACTAAAGTAATCCAAGATGATTTAAACAAAATCCAAGAATGGGCAGAAATGTGGCAGATGACATTCAATATTGCTAAATGTAAAGTTATGCATGTGGGAAATAAAAGGCAGGAGTATTTTATAGGAGGAGAAAAATGTGTAGGTGTTCAATTTGAAAAAGACTTAGGAATTGTAGTTAATCAAAGTCTATCTGCATCAAAGCAGTGTGCTATAGCAGTGAAGAAGGCCAACAGCATGCTGGGATACATAGCAAAAAGTAAATCATAGGATGTGATATAATGCCTTTGTCAGACCTCACTTGAAGTACCGTGTGCAGTTCTGGGCACCATACTGCTAGAAAGATATAGAAGCTCTTGAAAAACTTAAGAAGGGCAACTAAATTGGTACCTGGTATGAAAGGTAAAAGTTATCATTGAATTATTATTGATTTGATGGCGGACATTGAATTGATTAAATGGGCCTACGAATATAACTGAACATTTCAAATATGAAGAGGGTTCAAAAATAAAAATAAAAAAGAGGAAAAAATGGTAACTGGGTAACTAATAAAGAAGAATACAAATCCACACAAAAACAAGCCAACCTCCCAAAAAATCAGTAGCTCAGAACCCCCC
The DNA here is from genome assembly GCA_029706075.1 of Aldrovandia affinis. Classification (NCBI taxonomy): domain Eukaryota; kingdom Metazoa; phylum Chordata; class Actinopteri; order Notacanthiformes; family Halosauridae; genus Aldrovandia; species Aldrovandia affinis. The sequence continues at coordinate 55,051 of JAINUG010000101.1, forward strand.
ATGGGGGTTCCACCTTGTAACCATTGTAAACATCCAGTTATCTTGGTTCTGTGATTTATCAAGGACTGACTAACACGCTGATTGACACTGATGGTAACCAATGATCCCTGATGCATTCCTGGCGAGAGTTCACAAGTGGCAGCCCAACTCCACACATTTAAGTTAGCTCAATGCAGCTTACATCTTGTCACACACACACACACTAGCCTCCAGCAACCCGCACCATTCTTCCCTCCATCCATTACACTCCACCAACAGAGATCAAGCACCTTTACAGAAAACAATATTTGTGCATTCCATCAATTAATGCTTCTGCCTGAAATCCTCCACAACATCAGCACACACTGATGAAATTGACAAGCTGGCCACAGGAGTAAGGGAAAAACTGATTACAAGGGTGTAGGTCTGTGAAAAGCCTTTTAAAGGGGATGGGTCCTACTAACACAGTGAGTCGTTGTTGATGCATCACTGAATTAGTCGCTCCACATGAGCAGAAATCTGAAGAACAATCATCGCATCACAAGACTGATCCCAACAGAGAGAGAAAGAGGGTGGCAAGGTCTGCGAGTCCTCCAGCCGGCGACACTTTCAGCACCAGGACAGCAGACGCCCAGGGACACATGCTGACGTGTGCGGAAAGGGGCGAGAGACGCACAAAGACACTCTGACACACAGGCACAAAGACACAACTGTCAGAACAAGAGCTACTCATTCTTCCCCACAGTAATGGTGGGGAGAGGGCCAAACACAGATTCCTGCTAAAGGTCACAAAACAATCAAGTGGAAACACTTGTTCATCAGTCACGTGACCGATTCAGACATGATAGACCAAGACAGCCAACAGAGTCCAACAATTTCAACAACCAAAGACTCCCTGAGGAGATCTACTGCCGATTAGTTTGTTCATATGGACTTGACAGGAATTAAGACAGATTCATCTAATAAATTAATTGTTAATAATTACACAAGTGGGTTATTTCACTTCCATTCTCAGAAGTCTCCTTCAATTTGAATGCTCTATTAGAACATATGTTAGACTACATTTTAATAACGGGTGGGTTACAGAAAATGTGTCTGTGAAGTGGGTCATGGACTCACAAGGCATAGGAACACCTTCCCAAGGCTCCTCAACACGTCGCAGAGGGGACAGAACAGCCCTTCACCAGGGCTGTATAAATGGATTGTATGTAAAGAAATGTGAAACGTTCCTCTCCATAGGAGCCAGTTAAAGGCACAAGAAATGTACAACTATATATTTGTATGTGCAAGGAAAGAAATGGTGCTGGGTTCGGTGTTTAACTTTGACTGGTTTATTTTATTTGGTTTCTTTTTTTAAATGGTTTCAAATACTTTTCCCTGTTTTTCTCCCAATTTAGTAGCCAATTCAACCCTCTATTTATTTTCCCCCCCACAAGCCCGCCGCCCATTCTCCGGGTCAAACTAATATCCCGAGGACAGCAATGATCCACCTCCTCCGAGATGGAACTTCGCCCTTCCTTGCGCTTCTTGACAAGGTCTTGCCGGCTCACCCCCCCTCCTCCCCCTGGGGCAGACAGCCAAACACCACCCCCAATCAGTGCTCCCGAACAGTGCCGGTCTGGCGCAGTCGGGTTCGAACCGCGATAGGTTCCACCTTGCAAAGCACCGAGGCCCCCAAGGACTTATTTTCCACATGTACTTAAGACTTTATTTATATAGCACCTTTCATACAAGAATTGCAGAGGCCCCCAAACCATCAGAGTTAATCAAAAGCTTTGGTAAAAAGATAGGTTTTATTTTGAAAAGCAGTGTGTTGGCTTCCCTGATATTTATGGGTAATGTGCATAAGGGCATGTCACATTTAGTATGCCCTGTTCTTTGTAATTTTGGATTTACAGTCCTGTCCATTTCATAAAGTCTATTCTAAAGTTTTTCAGTATGCCCTGTTCTACAGTCTGATCTATGGCTGTGAGAGAGGGAGAGAATTTCTGAGAGCTGCAGGGGCGTATGAGGGAAACCTCTCACATAATTATCTAATTCTAGTAAACAACCCTGAAATGACAGCTTGTGTCATGAGTCATTCCTGGTGGTGGATAGTGGGGGAGAAATGCAACACATCTTGCCATTTCCTTTAGAATTAGCCACCTTAGCCAAAAATGAATGAGAGTGGATAGGTTAACAGTGCACTCCAAAAAAGCATTAAAATGTTCCTCCAACGACCTGTATAGCAACATTATGCCTTAGATTTCTCTTTGTTAGATACCAGGTAACACTTTCATTGTAATTATCAAACTTAAATTTAAAAACATTGTTTTTTCCTTGTTTTTCTTCCAATTTAGTGGCCAATTATACCCTCTGTTTATTTCTATTTGCCCTCCCCACACAAACTCACTGCTCGTCTCTACGGGGCAAGCAAATTCTCAGAGGGCAGGGAACTCCGCTTCATTCCAGACGGAATTCGCCCACCCACATTCTGAGGTCACCCTTACGCAGTTCTCAGCTAATCCATGGTGGCTCAGCCTCCCCCTGGGGTGGACAACCAAACACGAGCCCCACCAGGGCCGGTCTGGTACAGTCGCGTTTCGAACCATGAACATGATAGGCAGCCAATCACGTTCTTCACACTCGTAAAGGACCAGCCAATATGGGTGCGTTAGCCCGCTGTGCTATAGGAGGCCCCTAAACTTAAATCATTTTTGTTTGGAACTATCCAGTTAACCACAACAGTCGGTGTGCTTCTGCAGTTCTGGGGCCTCATTTGATCATCCTACATTTGATCTAAGATCATTTCTGAAATGTGCGTAAGTGTGATTCAGAGAAACTGAACGTACGCACAAAAAAAGTTCAAGCACAGCTTGACACTGTGCTTGAACAGCTTAACAACAGCTTCAAGCACAGCTTAACACTGGTCAAAGTAAGGAAGTCTCAGTTTCAACTGTGAAGAGAAGACCTCAAGCTGCAGGTTTGACAGGTCGAGTGGCAGTAAGAAAGCCATTGCTAAGATGGCAAAATAAGAAAAAGAGGCTTGCCTGGGCCATGAAACACCGCCAGTGGACTACTGAAGACTGGAAGAAGGTCTTATGGACCGATGAACCAAAATTTGAAATCTAAACTGTGAAAGGTTTTTGTAGGCCATCAAGTAGGCGAAAGGATGGTTCCTCAGTGTGTGACACCAACCGTCAAACATGGAGGAGGAAGCGTGATGGTCTGGGGCTCGTTTGCTGGATCCAGAGTTGGCGACTTGCACAGAGTGACAGTTAACCCACGTTAACCCACTAATTGTTCCCTGAAAAGGGCCTTTTTTATAACTCTGAAATTTACATTATTTTTCAGTTTTTGGTAACCGAAACTTTTTTTAAACCTCTGGCAGTTTACCACTTACCTTTGTACCATTTCAGGTTATTCACTGGACTTGAACTGCTTAAATTTCAGTAAAAACTGGAAAATGGGGGTGTTCTAAAACTTTTGACTGGTAGTGTAAGGCGTGCCACAGCAGATGAGAGGTGTATAAGTTAGCGTTGTGTCTGTAACAAGCCGTATAAGTTGGCGTTGCGTCTGTAACAAGTGGGTCCATGAGTTTGTGCTCTATGAGTTTCCTTCAGCAAATACGCAGGGCTTATTTCCACCCAATACATTCTTGAATGAAGCGTTACATTACAGCCACAAAAAAAACCAGTTTGTTACAAACTGTGCGGATAAACTGAGGGCCACTTCTATTCTCCTGAGCTTGCAGTTGCCCCACAGCTCCTGCTGCGTGCCTTGCTGAAATAGCGTGCAGGAAATCATGGCAGAACGAGAGACCATCATTCAGTCATTTTTAAATGTGGGGGGTTAGACAGGAAAGACATAATGACAGGAAGTGTGAACATCATAGAGAATCTTGGCCAACCACAGGAAGCGAGAGAACACATCAAAAAGCATCCCCTTCACCTTTCACTCCGGACCCGGAGTCAGACTCTATGCTGCGCCTGTCAGCTTCAACTCCCCCCATATAACAGAATTGGCTATAAATTGTTGCGCAAATCAAACAAAACACATCTTGCACAGTGTGTCTCCATCAGTAAGCTAAAGATCGGAGCCCTGCCAGTGTCTGGCTTTAGAGAGCATTAATTAATTCTGATGTGGTTATGCTCACAGAAAGAAAAACGTAAAAGAAATAAAGGCAGATGGTCTGCCCACTCATGAAGTAGTTAACTAGTTGAATCAGGTGCACTGGTAGTGGAATTTCACAAATACATGGACCGGCTAGGGGCTTGCAAGGAGTGTCTAGAACCACTGATGGAGTATTCCAGAACAGAAAGGAAAAGCTTCTAGTCGGCAGTGTAGTATAATGGTTAGGGAACTGGACTTGTAACTCAGAAGTCGCTGGTTCAATTCCCAGGTGGGGGCACTGCCGTTGTACCCTTGAGCAAGGTACTTAACCTGAATTGCTTCAGTTAATATCCAGCTGTATAAATGGATTGTATGTAAAAAAACGTAAACTGTAAGTCGCTCTGGATAAGAGCGTTTGCTAAATGCCTGAAATGTAAATGTAAAATGCAAATATCTTCTTTTTTTAACTTAACTATTTTGGAACATTCTTACCACTGATGTACTGCACTGCCTTGTTGAGCTGCTCTCTTTGTTGAGTATCTTTGTTTACTTTTTTTAAACTATGTTTTGTGTGTCATGTGTTTTTTGTTTGTATTGGCTTGTATGTAAGGTCTGTAATATAATTGTCTGATACACAAGACGTTCCCTCACAGGAAAAATAGTTATTTTTAATGTAATTGAATTTGCCAGTCTCACTGCAGAAAAACCTTTAAACGAAAATATTTTGCGCTATAATTTAATTATTTCCTCTTTAGTGAAATCGTTAAGGAAATAACATCGTTGTTCTGTTTTCCGTGTATTTTGAACATAACTGAAAATTGTCGATTTTCATGAACCACCCCTTCGCGCTGACTCAAAAGTGATCACAAACACAAATAGCTGTACACAAAAGACGCAAACAAACTTTGAACATCCTCATTTGATCCAAAAAATCGAATCATTAATTTACAAAAGATAACTAATGAAAAAAGACAGACTGTGTATGTCAAATGACAGCGCAAAGTATAGGCTAGTCAAGTTGAACATTATAGTTTACCACTATAATTGAAAAATAAAATGTTAAACTACCTACCAATTGAAACGAGTTTGATATTTTCTTTCTCCAGGAACTCAAGCGCCACCGAGACGTTCTCTAGCTGCATCTGTCGGAAGGTGGGGCGCTGGTTATACTTTCGGAACATCTTCCTCTGACTCAGGACTTCAATCAGCCCGATGAGCCGCAGCCCATCGCTAAGGTCCGTCTGCAGGTTCGCGATCCGCTTTTTCACGCACTTCAGGTGCTCGTTGCACCAGCGCGTAAAGGTGTTCTGCTGGATCTTCTTCCAGGGAGCGTCTTCGGCAAGGTCCTTCTCCGTGGCCGGCATTTCTGTGTCCTTGTTCGGGATGAGAGAGGCGTTGGAGATAGGAGCCACGGCAGCAGCGATTGACTGATTGAGACGTGCTTGTGGGTAACTCATTTTGACCCAGCTCTCTCCCACTCGCGGGCTGTCTAGCTTTCAGGGTGGGGTCAACTACACTGGAATTTTACTGTTCAACGTGGCTCGGTGTCGCGCTTTTACCCTAAATGAGGGAAATAAGAAAAACAAATATTTAAGTAAACGTTGAACCTCATGAAGGAAGATCATATCGTTGATCTTCATCCGTTGATCAGGTGAACGAAGTTTACGTTGACCACCTGTTTACCCTGCCGAAGATTTTTAAAAATGTAATTGGACCTAGTTTAATGAAATGCAGTAGGCTCGTTTGAGTGTTTGTCATGTTACATACAACAAATTTGGGATTACTTGAGATTTCGCCTTGAACTTTTAGAAAATTGGTAATAGGTTATGCTTCACTTACAGTAGGCTACTTGTCCTCACTCAGCCATGAACCACCTGCCGACACCTCGGAATGGATGTACACAGGAAGTGCACCTAATACAACACTCTCCCAACTCTGGTGAGGGGCTTTATTATACACAATTAAGATCATGTGACCCTGGCATCAAGACCACCAGTGTCATAATCCTCTGGTCATGTGACCCTGTCATCAAGACAGCCTTCACAGTGTGATATTCCTCAGATGCAGCTGTCTTCCACTGTCTGATGTGGAAGACGTGCAGTCAAAAATCTGTCACTACGTGCGATTTATGGCTGCTGCTGTAACTAACCAGCAAACAGGATATACTACACGGACAGTCACCATCCATCCATCCATTATCTAAGCCGCTTATTCCTGGTCAGGGTCGCGGGGGCTGGAGCCTATCCCAGCATGCGTTCCGGGCGAGAGGCAGGAATACACCCTGGACAGGTCGCCAATCCATCGCAGGGCACGGACAGTCACAATGACTGCAATTGAAGTTCACGGAGTCGCAAAGGCACAAAACGTACGCCGACAGGACGTTCGCTGCGCACAGGAGTAGCTCTGTAGTACCGAGTTAGGTTGGACGGCCTGCTGAGTTCCATCTCGGAGGAGACGATGCTTCGCCTTCGTTACTACCGGTCACAGGACTATGGCAGCGAACTCACGTTACTAGGGGGTGATTTACTTGAAAATAGCGGGTGTAATTGGCTACCAAATTGGGATAAAATGGGATAAAATCAGAAACAAAATCTAAAAAAAAAAAAAAAAGCATCATATTAAAAGCTACGTCCATATAAAGTTTAGTCAATATTACACGTCTTAAATTATGGGGACAGGGCTTTTTTGAGTATTTTACGTAAAAATATCTACAGATAAAAAATAAGATGATGTTCTATATAAGGCATACTTTATGGACCAACTGGTGATCTCTAATTCAACACTGCCCCCTATGAAATCTTATTGATTTATATCAAGGTCGCCTAAAGCAGAATTACATTAAACCAATAATATTTTGGAGAGTGACGTCATCAGCCCACCAGGTCGCATACAGCAGCGCACATTACATTCAGCCAATCGGCTTTAACAATAAAGTGTAACACAATGATCATATATATAATAAAACGTATTTAAACAACCGGCCTGGAATGCAACTGGAATTCTACGCGCTTTGTAAGCAGCCTATGTATTCGACTAAATATTACACGAACCTGACCGTTATTCCGTGGGATCTCTGGTATTGCACATTTGCACTGTACCGTAGGCACCTCTTAATAATATTCAAGCATGTTTATGAAAAGTAATAGTTACAAACTTACTTTGTTATGAAATCCTGTTTTGTGTCGTGTGCTTGGCACAGGGACTCGCGGACACGAACTCCTCGCTCCCACACGAAGCCCGAACAGAGGGGGAAACTTGTTTGAGTGTGGCTATCACACTGTACCTCCCACGCAGTGCGTTTTTCCTCTGGGAAAATCCTTACTAGAGACGGAACAGGGTCCAGTGACAGCGGCTGGTCTCCTCGCTCAGTCTTAATTGGTCAGATATACGTTTTACTTCAATGAAATATGTTTAAGATTAAAAAAGTTCAGTGTTAAGGTATGATGTCACCCTCTCTAGCTCCCAGTTCTTGTACACATACCTGAACCCCCAGCTCCAGTCCCGAAGGGCGTCAGTAGATATTTATATTTATGTTTTTCATTTTCAGTCCTTCCGCTAAAATCTTTACGAATGCCTCCCCCCTCTCTCTCTCTCTCTCTACATGTTTCAAACTGTATTCACATATAGAACAAAACATGGCACAGGCATAACATACTGTACACAGTAACATACAGAGCACTCTGAGCTGTAATTTTATACGGCAACAGGGTGTAATTTTGTAGAATAAAATGTACATTTTTATTTATCGAAATTTGGAATGAAAAATTGTATACCAAATGTGTTAAATTACCTGGAAGTTGCTGCTACTCAATGATAAATCACACCGATTCTCTACTAACACATTGCACCATAAAACATTAAGTGAAGCTTAAAGGTCAAATTTAAGTGACAATAAAAATGCAAACTAGTTGTTGTTTAGCACTAAATGGAAGAATCCTGTCAATTGCCATTAATATTTTTTGTGTGTGCATGTGTGAGTCTGTATGTGAGTGTGTGTCAGTATGCATAGCCTATACGAGTGTGTGAGTGTGAGTGTGCATATGTCAGTGTTGTGAGGGACCGAACAAGGACCCTGGCGCAGACCAGGATAAGGCAGGGAAGGAACGTTTATTGATCAAGCAGAATTCAAAGCCGGTAGTCAGAGTCAGGTAAGGTACAAAATCCAAATCCAAAAGAGTAGTCAAATAGGCAGTCCAAAAATCAAAAACCAAATAATCAGAAGGGCAAACAAACAAAGGGGTGTCTCGGAAAATACAAACAAACTCTGGCTTACACACAATCGGCACAGTGAATGATGATCAATGTTCTGACGCAGACTGAAAGCAAACAGGGAACTTAAATACAAGCGGGGGAAGGGAAACACAATAGGAATCAGGTGTGACTGGGAGGAGAGAAGGGCAAGAACACAGGTGAGAACGATAGGGATCACTAATACAATAACGAGGGGAGATGAAAGACACGGACTGGGAAGCACATAAACACACTGAAAATAAACGACCTGGAATAGCAGGTACACGTGCATAGTTTGAAGGGGAGGAGCGCATAGAAAGAATCTGTGTGCAGATAAAGCGAAAAGAGAGAAGCGTACAGGGATAGGACAATGAGAGAGAGAATGATCGCAGTAGATAGAAACGTGAGATAATGAGTAATTAGTCAATGTTAGTAACTTAATCTAAATCCCTAATGTTAGTACATTAGTAGGTTAGTACTATATATACCTAGCTAATATGTACAGAGTGTTAGAAAGAAAGAAGGAAGTAAACGAGATAGGAAAATAAGGCAGAAAACCTGTAAAGTCGAAATCACCCGAATAGTGCAATAACAAAGACGAGGAGTAGATTATTGAAAAACAAGGAACACAGACAGACGGTGAAACAGACGTGAATGAAACGTAATGATGAGAATATAATAAAATACAAAAACAAACAGAACAAACGTGGCAAAACATAACAAGTGTGACATACAGATGTGTTTCATCTGTGCTTAGTGCGGTCTACCTCTGCCCCAGAGTCATACCATTTTAATCCTGAATTATTAATTATTCATACAACACAATTTCCATTAAACTAATACTGCCACTCTTTTTTTCATATCATTAGACATTTCAAAGCATTTGTCGAAAACATATGTATATATATATGACCAGAGTCTGAAAATCATTTGTATGAAAATACATATCATCTTGAAAAACACAAGAGTATAAAAACATATCACTAAAACATGTCAAAATATAAATGCAAGCACAGGTCATGTAACACAAGAAAACATTATGCAACATTTACAAAAATGGCTTAAAATTGCAATTTTTTTACTTGTGTTCATTTATATATAATCCATATTATCAAGATCATATCTTTGGAATAGCCCACCTCCCCATAACATGTGAAGACACCTGTTGGTGTGGAACTACACTGAAGGTGAGGTCAGTTAGTCCAAACTGGCCCAGTCCAATCTAGCTGGTCAGTTGCCCACCAGAACATCATAACTCCAACCACGGACACCAGACTCAACTTCAGGGCTGACACCAACAAGCTGGGCACCTACAGATGTGCAGGAAGAGCATGCAAAGGTCACACGTGTGGTGTCATATCAGTCAATCACATCAAGTTAACATGTACTTCTTTTAATGTGATTTTTAATGTATGAATATAATAACTTATTACACATTACTGTAATGCATACTGTAAAAAAGGCCAGCTTCAGATAGCTCTACAGAACCCCCTACCGGGCATTTTAGTCATGCAACCCTAGCTTCCCTTTGGTGAAGGCCCAAACATTTATTCAGGTGATCTGCAGAGCTAATTCGCTTTTAGCTTATAGTGTTTTTGCCTCTCTATCCTGAGGGACACTTACTTTTAGGCTATTGAACTCCCTCCTGTGGACTGTACTGCCATACAGCGTAGGGATCGCAAGCTCCAAACTTTGAGACAACTCGAGACATTTAAAACAATTGTTTCGAATCCTTTGGGAACACCGCAGGTCAACATTGGCCTCTACTGGCAGAAGCTATTGGTGACAGATTTTGCATAACGTTAGCCAAGAAACCTCATCGCGGGGATACTTGAATACTTAATACTTGTGTTGATGAGATAATACTTTATTGTCTGCTCGTGCAGAAAATTGATTTGCATTTAAAAAAGCTTCCCATACACCACCATTTATAAGACGAAAGACAGAGGAGCAATCTATATAACAACACATCTATAGGCTACATGTATTGCAAAAGTCCCAGCACTAGGTCTTATTGCACTTCACTAAAATTGCTCAACTTAACTCATTTATCGTTGACTCCCTTGCTGGTTAAATATCTTAAGTGAACAGGGTACAAAGGAGTTTTTAAATGTGAAAGGGGGTATACAGCTTTATATTCAGAAACAAGATATTTTTTAAGATTTTAAAGATCTCTTGATGCCTCTACCCTCCATAATCTAGGCTATAGCCTATCTGTATATCTAATATATCTATCTCACAATTTCTCCTCTGCAGCTAATTAATTATCAAATAAACTCAAATATCTCAGTAATCCTCGCAAATATCGCTCTCTGTCTGTCTCAGTAATCCTCACAAACAGTAGGCTATCTCTCTCACTCAGCAATCTCACAAACGACAACTCCACAAACTCGCACCATGAATTCAAAGATTTAGAGCTTTCGCTCTATTTTTAAAACCTTTTGACGTTCGACTCAACTGTAAGTGCCTCTATAGTTGTGTCTTGCCTGTCTGTAAATTGTAGTTGTTTATATGCTAGCTCTGGTATTAGCGTTAGCATCCGCTGGCTATTCAGTATATATTATCATATCATTTGTAACTGCTATTTATTTTTCTATTGGTGTATTTTGCTATTGGCTACTATTGTTACATTATGTAGATGCATATACTCTGTTGTACTGCATATTGGAGCACATTCCTAGCTTTTCTAGGTTCATATGTATGTTAGCTTGCTAGCCCATTGCCACAGTGAAGTGGCATTTTCCCCTCTGCTGTTGTGTTAGTTTGTATTGTTCATACTTACCGTATAGCATGCATGTAAATCCAGATATATTATAGCAATGCTATATTTCCCCCTTTTCTTTAGAACCACATATAACACTGGATACTCAGTTCTGGAGTGGTGTAAAAGTGTGTGATATGTGTGTATGGACTTCCACATTAAACCAACTTAAATTGGATATTCTTCTCCTGCCTGTTCTGATCGAACATCCTATAGCGGTTGCCACCGGTCCATAACCAGCATTAAGGTTTTTCATTCAACATTTTATGGTCCTTCTAGTTATTTAGCTTCACCCTATTTTTCACATACCATTATCACATCTCTATCTCAGATCAAGCCCAGATTGACCAAATCTCATTGATTCTATTACTGTCCCAACACCAAAATTACATTTTCTCTGTGATACTTTCCGTACCATCTGTTAAGATTCCTATATCAAATTAAATCCAATTTATTGATCACACATTTGCTTATATGCCAGCAGAATCATGTATTTTTAGAACGTATGATTAAAAAAATTGTTGTAATCTGCAACACATCATATTAGGGGGGTCCCAAGACTAAAATCAAATAAACCAAAACATTATATATTATCAAGGACAAGGAAAGTATGAAAGAAAGAGATGGAAAGAACCAGCAGTAGAGATCAAATCCAGAGTTTAACTGGACGAGAGTGTAGTGCAGTGGAGAGAGGGATAATATCTAAATAATCCCTCTATAATAATATCTAATATTACTAATGAGTGCCAAGGGGATTGGATGTTGTTAATACTGCTATATGTAAGGGAGAGAGAGAAGACAGGGAAGTGTTTTTCTGAAAGAGCTGTATAGTGGGACAGCTTTTTCTCTGTGCTGCTACCACAGGATACTGTGCTGACAGATGGAGTACTGTGAAACAAACACAGCACGGACAGGCAGGAAACACAGAGAAGCACAGTGTCTACTACAACTACTACTACTAGAAAAACAGCTTTATTTTGAGGAAGATGTTGACAATGGTAATGTGATGGTGGGAATTAAGGTGCTGATGGTGATGAAGAAGATGATGATGTGATGACGATTGTAATGTGATTATGGTGATGAAGATGTTGATTATGATGGTGGTGATGAAGATGATGATGATAATGTGATTATGATGATGACAGTGATGTGATGGTGGTGTTGATGATGAAGATGATGTGATGACAGTGATATGAGGATGGTGATGAAGATGTTGGTGGTGATGAAGAATATGATGATGATAAGCCAGTAATCCTCTCTTCAGGCAACATGGTGATGAAGAAGGCAGTATTCACTGTGGAGAAGGTCTGTAGGGATTGCGGAGGTACTGATGTACTGTACTACATGGACCCAGCTGGACACCGTGAGGAGAGGCTTATTATTATTTAATAATGACACATTTCTATGACTATAATAATGACTAGGATTTCTATTACCATAAAAAATATTAAGGAAAGGAAACGCACAGTGGTTCATGTGGTAGAAGAAGTTAAAATGTGTGGCATTTTCTTGAGGATTGAAGGAACCTTTTCCCCGAATGGCATTGCGGAGCTGAAATCTTCCAGGTGTTTTAGACAAAGGTTCGGTAATACGCTGGGAAAGCGGAAACTGAAGTTGATGGAACTCAATTTCGAAGCCATTCATTTTCAATGGGACGCAAACTTTCCTTCATCATATTAAAGAAAGTGGCAATTAAAACGGTGAAAAAATACCTGGGTGTGGTTCTTTGAATTACTTTCTGTTAATAAACCACTTTTACTAAGGATCAAGCCATCAACTTTGAGGTAAAAGGGCTAAATTAATACCGAACTACAATTCCCCTATAGTTGTAGTTTAATTTAGTACTTTTATCGAGCGATTTCTTAATACAAGGTTTTTAACCCCTAGTTTTTCTAGAATTTCTATTTCCTAGAAATAATTCAAGGAATAACCCCTAGATAATCGTTATTTCTAATATGATGAAGGAAAGTGTGCGTGTTATTGGAAAGTAATAGCCTCCAGTCCACAGTTTCGTCACAGAAATTCCCGTTACCACGGCTGTTGCTAAGGACAAACTCGACTTTCCCAGCATATTCGGCCGATAGATATAGAACAGTGTAGCTTATAGTGTTATATAGCCTATCTGTGCTTCGGCCGATCGGTCTTAACAGGTCGAGTGATGAACATTCAGTTCAACAACAGTTCAAGGGCGATCGAACAACAGGTAACGTGGCAAAGGCAGACAGAACCAGATCTTTTAAGGACGACGCTCCGGATTCACAGCGATAAACACCATTAAGGGTGAATATTAGAGTCTGAAACAAATAACTATCTATCTGCATCATAATCCCCTGGCTAAGGAATTCATGGAGAGTGGATAATTTCATCCTTTCATTTTAAAGGTGTAACGGTCTTGTCTGGTTCTGCCCGCAGCGAGTTTCGAACTGAGGATCTCTGACGCGACAAGAGAGCGATTAAACTCGCTGAGCTAAAGACTCAAGTCCCTAACCCCGCATTCTAACAGGGGGCGATACTAGGCGACTAAATCACCCAGTGGGCGTTGCCCACGTTTGAATGGCTTCCTCAAAAATGCTTCCGACGTGCTTACAAAATGTTTGCATGGTAAACGAATAGTTCATCATAGATTTTGAGAATCTTTATTATAAATATTAGTTGGCTAGCAGTATTGTTTCCTTCAATCATGAACCGCAAACTCAAACTCAGAAGGCTTTTTACAATTGCAGCCATTTACTTGCGCTGGAAACGGCTCGCAATTTGTCTCCTGTACCGACGTGCTTACAAAATCTTTGCATGGTAAACGAATAGTTCATCATAGATTTTGAGAATCTTTATTATAAATATTAGTTGGCTAGCAGTATTGTTTCCTTCAATCATGAACCGCAAACTCAAACTCAGAAGGCTTTTTACAATTGCGGCCATTTACTTGTCTCCGGTACGTTTTTCCAAACGTACCCATGCGATACAAAATTGCCTTTTAACCAACACAAACATTAAATAAGATGTATGTAGGCCATATAAGTTTAGCTAGCTATAAATATTTATGCTTTTAGGATTAAATAACGTATGGCGGTACTGCAGACCGCTGTTATCAGTTTCTCCTCATTCATGTTGAAGTGTTGGAACTAGGAACAAAATTTCGGTGTTGTGTTGGTTTCCACATGGGAGGTAAAAAGAGCAAGACATGAATTTGATTGGCTCTTACCGGGCGACATCGCCCGAAAGTTCCGAATTTTCAACTTTTCTGGGTCGCCGCCACGCCCATAAATCGGCCAATCGGTCAAGCACCGGAAGTCGCTCACTCTCATGGAGAATCAATGCATTTCCGGCAGCTCGTCGCCGAATCGCCCCCTGTTAGAATGCGGGGTAACTCCGGGAACTAATCGCACTCTTATCCACATCACTCTGCAGCGGGCGCTCACGTACCAGAGCCCATCCGCTACACTCTCCCCCTCGAAACTCCTGTGGCAGCAACCACGGCCCAACCGATTACCATCAGTTGTATGATCCAAGTCACGGCACCAATGTGACGGTCTTGTCTGGTTCCGCCCGCAGCAAGTTTCGAACCGAGGGATCTCTGACGTGACAAGAGAGCGATTAAGCTCGCTGAGCTAAAGACTCAAGTCCCTAACTCCGGGAACTAATCGCACTCTTATCCACGTCACTCTGTAGCGGGCGCTCACGTACCAGAGCCCATCCGCTACAAAGGCATTAAAATAGCTAAAACTTCTATAGGGCACAAACTCATTACAGTGACTATAGAAACCCAGAGAGAGAGAGAGTGTTACACACCTATGGCTCTATATCTAGGGTCCAATAAGAGCAAAATATGAGCTTTACACAGCATGCAAACCCAAGCATACGGTGTGTATTCAAAAATGTATGATATTTTATACTAATACAATTGCTGTGTCAAATATTTTGATGTGTCACAATTATTCATTATTTATAATTATTTAAAATAAAATCCAACGAAAATGAATCTGCATTAGCATGTTACTTTTGGGGGGCAGCTGGTGTCATCCTGCTAAGGCACTGTTCTAATAAGAACATAAGAACATAAGAATACATAATGATGAGAACGGGCCGTTCGGCCCATCTTGGCTCATCATGTCCTAATCTAAAGAACATCTAGTACTACATCTAGCCTGGCCTTGAATAGCCCGAGCGTTTCTGCCTCTACTACCTGACCTGGCAAGCTGTTCCAGGCATTGACAACTCTCTGTGTAAAGAAAAACTTCCTAATATCTGTGCGGAATTTGCCTTTAACTAATTTCCACCTGTGGCCTCTTGTTCTGCTGACCCCACTTATCTTAAAAAATCTTTGGTATTTTACTTTGTTAATCCCTTTTAGGAATTTAAAACCTCAATCAAATCCCCCTAAGTCTGCGTTTGCTAAGTTTAAATAAATTGAGTGCCTTAAGTCTATCATCATAACTTTTACCTTTCATACCAGGTATCAGTTTAGTTGCCCTTCTTTGGACTTTTTCAAGAGCTTCAATATCTCTCTTGTAGTGCGGTGCCCAGAACTGCACACAGTATTCTAAGTGCGGTCTGACAAAGGCGTTATATAACATTAATATAACCTCCTTTGATTTGTACTCTATACTTTTTGCTATGTATCCCAGCATCCTGTTGGCTTTTTTCACTGCTGTAGCACACTGCTTTGATGCAGATAGGCTTTGATCCACTACAACTCCTAAATCCTTTTCAAATTGAACACCTACTAACTTTTCTCCTCCCATAAAATACTCCTGTCTAATGTTTTTATTTAATGCGTGGATGAGCCCTGCGGTCTGGTGTCAAATCCAGTACCAGTGCCGACTGGCCTGCAGCCCCGCAGGGCAATGCATAATTGGCAGTAGCGTTGCCCAGGAAGGGAGGGAATTGGTCGGGCAGATTGTCTCTGTCTCGTTGCACACCGGCAACCCACACTAGTCAATCAGGGGCCCACAGTCTGCCAGTATAAAGCCGTGCACTAAGTGTCTTCCTCCATCTCGTGTCTGCACAAGCTTAACTTGTAGTCTGCGTTGTGAAAAGAAGCAATGGCTTATGACCAGTGCTTAATTTGTGCCGGGGCTAGCTGGGGCACAGCCCTGGCAAGTGGCAAGAATCCGATTTTGCGCCCCGGCAAATGTCTTACTCAGAATCAGAGCCCCGGGCTCATAAATATCTAAAGTACGACAACAACGCGTATTTTAAACTGGTATTAAACAACGTTATGTCCAGTGAGCATTACAGATGTAAAGAGTGCGGGGGGGCGGGGGCGTGTGGTTGGGGTAGGCGAGTTGAGCCCCGGCATCTCTTATTTTACAAATTAAGCACTGCTTATGACACATCTTTTGGAGGAGAGCACATGCTCGTCTATGCTCTCCTGAATTGACAGGTTGCAACGGACTCAGGTTAAAATATGATTGGGCATTCAAAAATTGGGAGAAAAAAGTGGAGAAAGCATGATAAATTAAAAAAACATGTTTCTTTTTGAAGTTCATTTTCGATCTGATATTGTGGCCTCCCATGGCATCCTTTTTGGACTTTGCTAAACGGCATTGGAACTCCGATTGGAACCGGGTGTTATGGTCAGTTTTTGCCATGCACACCAGTGGTTTACGTCTACGTTTAATGTAGAATAACTCATACCTACGGTGAAATATGTATGGTGGTGAATCTTTAATGTTATGGTAGGCTCAGGTTAAGGTAAATGGAATCATAAAGTCCAGCAAGAACCAAAACATTTGGTTCCCTCTGCTAGGAAACTGATCCTTGGCTGCAAATTGATATTTCAGCAAGACAATGATCCCAAGCATACCTCAAATTATTAACTGACCATAAAATTACTGTTTTGCAATGGCCATCTCAGTCTCCAGACTTGAACCTGATTTAAAATGTGTGGTTTGAATTGAAGAGGGCAGTCTGCAGGCACAGACCAAAGGATCTGGAGAGATCTGAAGGATCTTGAAAGATTCTGTATGGAGGAATGGTCAAAATCCCTCCCCCAATATGTTCACCATATGTTCATCTCATAAAACACTATTGAAGACATGTTAATGCAGATTTTATTATTATGGGTGTGAATTATCATGGGTGTGAATAATTGATGACAAATGTATAATTTGTGTAAAAACATATTACTTGTTACCATTTCTTTTGATGAGCAATTGTGTTAATACAAAATATAATTTCCCATTTTTTGAAAATGCAATACAGCTCATTACCTGTATTGTTTATTTATTTTTTTACTAAAATTTATTTTTGATTTTCTCCTGTTTTTCTCCCAATTTGGTAGCCAATTACTCCCGCTATTCTTAGGTCAATCCCTCCCTCGTAGTTCACTGCAGTAGCCCTGTGACCGGCAGTGACAAAGGCTAAACATTGTCTCCTCTGAGACGGCACTTGTCAAGCTGTTGACTGCACAGTAACTCCAGTACCCCAGAACCTGTGTGCAGTGAACAGTGAGAGCTTCCCTCCCCCCTCCCTGGGGCAGACAGCCAATTGCCCTTTTTATACAGCCAATTTTATACAGCCTTTTTTGCTCATCTTTATCAAGGGTGCGAATAAGTTTGGAGTTGACTGTATATACGTATATACACTACTGGTCAAAAGTTTTAGAACACCTAAATTCTTCCAGTTTTTATTGAAATTTACACAGTTTAATGTTTCAGTGTACTCTGAAATTAAAGCATAGAAAAAATAAACAATTGGAGATAAAAAAGAAATCATGGAATCATTTTGTTTAACACAATTTTTGACAAAGTAGCCACCTTTTGCAGATATAACAGCCAAACACACTCGTGGCATTCTTTCTACAAATATTGTTCAGAAAGTTCTTCCCACCAATGTTGCAGAAGTTCCCACAAATGTGTTGCACTTGTAGGTTGCTTTGCTTTCACCCTTCTGTCCAGTTCATCCCAAACCAGCTCTATGGGGTTTAAGTCTGGAGACTGTGCTGGCCATTTCATGATTTGAAGCCTTGTTCTTTTCTTCTAGGGTAGTTCTGGCATAGCCTGGAGGTATGTCTAAGGTCATTATCTTGCTGTAGGATGAACCCCTGACCAACTAGGCGTAGACCAGAGGGTATTCCATGGCTGTGGTAGCCCTTTTGGTTCAGGGTGCCAGTCACTCTGTGCAAAAGTCGCTGAGACCATCACGCTTCCTCCTCCATGTTTTACAGTTGGTGTCACACACTGAGGAACCATCCTTCCGCCTACTCGACGGTGTACAAAAACCCTGCGTGATGAACCGCAGATTTCACATTTTGATTCAACGGTCCATAAGACCTTCTTCCAGTCTTCAGTAGTCCGCTGGCGGTGCTTCATGGCCCAGGCAAGCCTCTTTTTCTTATTTTGCCATCTTAGCAATGGCTTTCTTACTGCCACTCGACCTGTCAAACCTGCATCTCAAAGTCTTCTCTTCACAGTGGAAACTGAGACTTCCTTACTTCGACCAGTGTTAAGCTGTGCTTGAAGCTGTTGTCCTGTGAGCTGCCTATCACGCAAGCTGTTGACTCTCAGAAACCTGTCTTCTGATTTTGTTGTGGCTTTGGGTCTGCCAGATATCTTCCTGTCAGAGTTTCCTCCAGTTTCCAAGTGCCTTTTGATGGTGTAGGAAACTGTACTCACTGACACCTCGGCCTTCTTTGCAATTTCTCTAAAGGAAAGACCTACACTTTTAAGGGTTATAATGGTCTGTTTGTCTTCCTTTGTTAATTTTGTTAATTAGTGCAATATTGTCCAAATAATGCTTCAGAGGGTGTAGTAACACAGTCTGTTCCAACACTGCTTTTATACAGATAGAGGGTTTGTAGGGTTTGTAAGTAGTCAACAAAAGTTGGGACACCTGTAGGAATTGTTTGCATAAACTTTTAAGGCTTAATTTACTTCCATTGCTGCAGAACAGCTGTAGGTTGTTAACCCATTACTTGTTCCCTGAAAAGGGCCTTTTTATAACTCTGAAATATACATTATTATTCAGTTTTTGGTAACCTAAACTTTTTTTTAACCTCTGGCAGTTTACCACTTACCTTTGTACCATTTCAGGTTATTCACTGGACTTGAACTGCTTAAATTTAAGTAAAAACTGGAAAAATGGGGGTGTTCTAAACCTTTTGACCGTTAGTGTATATATAGAGACAGAGACAGAGAGAAAGCATGTGTGTGTGTGTGTGTGTGTGTGTGTGTGTGTGTGTGTGTGTGTGTGTGTGTGTGTGTGTGTGTGTGTGTGTGTGTGTGTGTGTGTGTGTGTGTGTGTGTGTGTGTGTGTGTGTGTGTGTGTGTGTATTTCTCTCATGTCCTTTCCTCTGCCCTGATCTGCTTATCTCCTTCTCCCTCCTACCCTCTCCCCCCTTTGTAATCTATTTCTCTCTCTCTCTTTCTGGTCTTAATATGCCAGTATGAGCTTCTGCCCTCTTTAGGAAATTCTCCTGGAAACAGATGGGATCATGAGGTTGCTGTTCTCAAGAGAGTGTGTTCTGGCCAGGATCCAGAAACCTCACAATGTTTTGGATCTGGTACAAGGACAGGAAGGGGAGGGTAGAAAGGGGAGGCGTGCAGCTGATAAATCATGTCTCACACTCTGACAGGTGAGAACACTGTCTCCCTTCATGCTTGAACCACTGCCTACCCATGATGGATTTCCCATAGCCACCTCTTGCTCCCTCTGTCTCTCTCTAAAGTTGGTCTCTAAAAGAGATGGTTCAGAGATGCTCCCCTGGGCCTTTAGTGCAACACACACCAAGCCATTTAAGGCAAAGCTCTTGTGCCACGATATCACAGCACTTTACGTTCTACCAAAATCAAAAGACACAAGAATGTATTCCTACTGGAGAGTGCACAACAATATTACATCACACTACCATCCAGATATCTGAAAATGTCAGTGTGGCATCAGGCAGTGTAGCGTAGTGGTTAGGGAACTGGACTTGTAACGTAAAAGTTGCGGGTTCAATTCCCAGGTGGGGTGTACTCTGGGGGTGTACTCTTGTGCAAGGTCATTAACCTGAATTGCTTCAGTAAAACATCTATCTACTGTATATAAGCCGTATGTTCAAAATATCTAGCCATATAAATGAATTGTATGTAAAGAAACACAAAACTGTGTAAGTACACTGTGTAATGTGCAGTGACAATGCGTTAGTGTATTAAAACACTTTAAACTGTGTTATAGTGTGTGACAATAGCTGTTGGTGTGTTACAGTGCAATTGTTACCCTGTTGCTCTGGCGTAGGGCCCTCAGCTCAATGTTCAGCTTCTTCAGCTCCGCTTGTGTGACCTCACTCTGCTTCAAAAGGAGAGTGAACTTCTCCCTGTGACTTTCACCATCACCCTCCTCCTGAAACACGCACACGTTATTAATGTATCCCTGCTATGGTCATCGTGACTGTGGCTCTGCTGTGTGGTTCCCTCATTAATTACCTCTATTCTTACAGACCGCCTGGTTACTGTACTGGTCACTGCGGTGTCCAAGCCCTCTGTACCTTCTGAGGAGCTGCTGACCACGTCCGTGTCACTACTGGGAGGGGAACACAGACACAAATCATTTCCTGCAGCCTGACCAAGGTTCACTGTCACACACAGGCCTGAATATCAGTCATAAGGCAGGAAAGTGGTGCTGTGGGGCCTGAGGACAGCAGCATAAATGTAACTGGAAAAATAAAGGAAACAGCAACATAAAGTGTCTTAATAGGGCGTCGGGCCACCATGAGCTGCCAGGACAGTTTCACTGTGCCTTGACATAGAGTCTACAAGTGTCTGGAACTCTATTGGAGGGATGCAACACCTTTCTTCCGTGAGAAATTCTACCATTTGGTGTTTTGTTGATTATGGTGGAAAATGCTGTCTCAGGCACCGCTCCAGGATTTCCTATAAGTGTTCAATTGGGGTCAGGTCTGGTGACTAGGATGGTCATGGCGTATGGTTTATATCATTTTCATGCTCATGAAACTATTCAATGACCACTTGTGCCCTGTTTGTGCCCTGTGCCATTGTCATCCTGGAAGAGACCACTCCCATCAGGATAGAAATGCTTCACCATAGATTGAAGGTGATCACTTAGAATGGCTTTATATTTCTTGGCATTTACCTTGCCCTCTAAGGGGTTGAGTGGACCTAAACCATGGCAGGAAATCGCACCCCACACCATAACAGAGCTGCCAGCACTCTGGTCTGCAGATTTAGTCTTACTCAAGTGTTTCCTTTATTTTGGCAGTTACCTGTATATAAAGCAGATTGCCTTAACTAAACAGAACAAGGGCAGACACTAACACAGTTACACAGTGCACTACACTAACACACTGTAATACACACTGTCAGTACACCAACACACTGTAACACACACAGTGCACTACACTAACACACTGTAACACACTGTCAGTACACTAACACACTGTAACACACACCGTCAGTACACTAACACATTGTAATACACACCGTCATGATGAGAGGGAGAGAGTGAGAGAGAAGTGGGGGAGAGTTGTTAGTTATACTTACCTCAAATATTTAATATATTATAATAGTATTATAATTACTGTTATTTTCACCCATGTGTGTTTGTATCTTAAACAATATGGCATAGTTAGATATTTATGTTTTGCCAATACTGCTCTGGTTATCCTGCCAATAAAGCATCATTGAATTGTATTGAATCAAGTGTGGTGGGGGATATATACAGTATATATTGTGTATATTGAGTGTGTTTTGGAGAATTGTTTTGAAGAATTGTTTTTGGATTGCTGATTGTGTTTGACAGGCGGCACGGTGGTGCAGTGGATAGCACTGTCGCCTCACAGCAAGAAGGTCTCGGGTTCGAATTCAGGCCGGGGGCCTTTCTGTGCGGAGTTTGCATGTTCTCCCCGTGTCCGCGTGGGTTTCCTCCGGGTACTCCGGTTTCCTCCCACAGTCCAAAGACATGCACGTTAGGCTAATTGGAGAGTTTAAATTGCCTGTAGGTATGAGTGTGAGTGAATGAATGGTGTGTGTGCCCTGCGATGGATTGGCGACCTGTCCAGGGTGTATTCCTGCCTCTCGCCCGGAACACATGCTGGGATAGGCTCCAGCCCCCCGCGACCCTGACCAGGAATAAGCGGCTTAGATAATGGATGGATGGATGGATGGATTGTGTTTGACTTGGATTGTTTTGAGGACCCACGTTTTGTGTACCAAATTGCATGTTTGAGGATCTGTATTGGCTTTTGACATAGGATTATGGACCGTATGTGTTTTTGTATCAGAAATGAGTTTGAAATACTTCCTCCTCCGGATTATTCACTTGCCTGTGCCCTCTGAAGAGGTCCTGGAGTATCACCCCACCCCAAGTCGCACTACAATATATACACCGATCAGCCACAACATTAAAACCACTGACAGGTGAAGTGAATAACATTGATCATCTCGTTACAATGGCACCTGTCAAGGGGTGGGATATATTAGGCAGCAAATTAACAGTCAGTTCTTGAAGTTGATGTGTTAGAAGCAGGAAAAATGGGCAAGCGTAAGGATCTGAGCGACTTTGACAAGGGCCAAATTGTGATGGCTAGACGACTGGGTCAGAGCATCTCCAAAACGGCAGGTCTTGTGGGGTGTTCCCGGTATGCAGTGGTTAGTACCTAGCAAAAGTGGTCCAAGGAAGGACAACCAGTGAACCGGCAACAGGGTCATGGGTGCCCAAGGCTCATTGATGCACGAGGGGAGCGAAGGCTAGCCCGTCTGGGCCAATACCACAGAAGAGCTACTGTAGCACAAATTGCTGAAAAAGTTAATGCTGGCTATGATAGAAAGGTGTCAGAACGCACAGTGCATCGCAGCTTGTTGTGTATGGGGCTGCGTAGCCGCAGACCGGTCAGAGTGCCCATGCCGACCCCTGTCCACCGCCGAAAGCGCCTATAATGGGCACGTGAGCTTCAGAACTGGACCATGGAGCAATGAAAGAAGGTGGACTGGTCTGATGAATCACATTTTCTTTTACATCATGTGGATGGCCGGGTGCGTGTGCGTCGTTTACCTGGGGAGGAGATGGCACCAGGATGCACTATGGGAAGAAGGCAAGCCGGCGGAGGCAGTGTGATGCTCTGGGCAATGTTCTGCTGGGAAACCTTGGGTCCTGGCATTCATGCGGATGTTACTTTGACATGTACCACCTACCTAAACATTGTTGCAGACCAAGTACACCCCTTCATGGCAATGGTATTCCCTGATGGCAGTGGCCTCTTTCAGCAGGATAATATGCCCTGCCACACTGCAAAAATTGTTCAGGAATGGTTTGAGGAACATGACAAAGAGTTCAAGGTGTTGATCTCAATCCGGTCAAGCATCTGTGGGATGTGCTGGACCAACAAGTTCAATCCATGGAGGCATCACCTCGCAACTTACAGGACTTAAAGGATCTGCTGCTAACGTCTTGGTGCCAGATACCACAGGACAGCTTCAGAGGTCTTGTGGAGTCCATTCCTCGACAGATCAGAGCTGTTTTGGTGGCATGAGGGGACCTACACAATATTAACCCCCTGAGGTCGACTGGATTGCCGACAATCCGAGCAGCAATAAAAGTATATTACTATTTCTAACGTCGCAAGATTTTATCATACACATGCAGCAAAAACATTGACAGAAACCTTAGAAACATGACTTTCCAATTTGAGCACTGGCAAATAATATGAGATTTTTTAAATTAGGTTAATTAGACCAAAATTAAACCTTGCCTTTTCCTCTCTGTTTTACCTGGAATTACCGTCCCCCTTCTATTGACATGGTAACTAGGTACTAGTCTCGGGGAGGGTCTCTGTGTTTACGGTTGCGATCTGCCAGCAACAGACTGTGTATGCTGATATTTATTTTATTTCCCATGTTTTCAAATACTCGTGAAAATATATGAATTCCGCGTCTTGTGACGCTATACTGAAATAATCAGAATCATTGCGAACTGCTGCGAATAATTAACGGGAGGATATTTAACCAGCTGGCATTCTCTGTTTCGGCGCTTGGACATTATCTAGCTTAGCTTGATAGTACCTATTGTGATGAATGTTTCTTGCCTCTCGGGAACTTGTTTGTGCGTTTGTGCTTATTGTTGTTTAGATTCCCAGAGTTTAGTTTATTCCAAGTTTTTGGATACGTTTTGGATTTACCGTTTTACTTGTTTTGTTTTCTGATCATTGGTTATTTTGGTTTGTTTTGTTTATGTCTTTCCGTGTCTTCGCAGACACAGATTTTGCTTTTGTTTTCCTACAGACGTTTAAAGATAAATAAATATCTTAAACCCAGAAAACGGGCTGCCAAACAGACTCTGGATGTTGGCAAACTGGCTTCTGTTGGTCGCAGGAAATGCGTGCTCTGCAAGATGTCGGGGAAACAACAGTGCACTCCATGGGAGTGCAAGGTTTGTGATGTTCCCTTGTGTCAACAGTTGACCAGAAACAGTTTTGAGAAGTGGCACCAAAGACTGTGAAAGGACAGATTGTCTCACCATGTTAAAATTTTGAATTTTTTGTATATAGTTTGTGTGATGTTTTCAAAATCTCCCAAAACGAAAGAAACGTATATTTTTTCTGTCTTCTGCATGGCTCACTGACTATTGCTTACTCTGATGGCTTTTGTCTTTGTCTGATGGCCTTTGAGAGAGAGATGGCCCATCTGACAGATCTTACAGGTGTGGACAACCCTCAGGTGTGGATCATGAATATTCAGGAAATTAGCATATAGCCCTCCCACAGCCTGAAATAAATTTGACCAGTTCTGATAAAAACAGGTTTTTAGCTATTTAGATCTCAGATGTGCTAAACTATTTTGACATCCTTATATAACCAAGACCTTGATGAACAAATGCATATTCGACACTATAGTTTAGTGCATTGTTTCCCAAAGACTGGGTCGCGACCCACAGCTGGGTCGTATGAGATTTTATTAGGGTCGCCAAATAAATTTGCGGATTTTTTTCCCACAGTATGTATAGGCCTGTTTAAGAATTATATATGCAGTACACTCAGTACAGTACAATCATTGCTTCATTCATCGACAGGTGTTGGCATGCAAAGGAATGCCTCCCGATCTAGACAAAGCACTAAAAGAACTTATCCGCGTTGTAAACTTTATTAAAGGCAGCACACTCAACAATCTGCTTTTTGATCAGCTGTGCACTGACATGGGGGCAGAGCACACGCACCTACTGTTTCATACGGAAGTGCGCTGGCTGTCAGCAAGGCAAGGGAGGAGGAAGGCATGAATTTCGTTTCTCAGTTCATACACTCTGCTTATGTGTACCCTACTCTGTATCATTGCATTATCAATGAAATGCATGTCTTCGCAACATTGCCGACCGGTGATTCCAATCAACTCTGCTTGCTCTGCGCAATCGCCTGGCCTAATGACGTGTACGTCTGCAGGTGATGTCAATTAACTACTTGAATATGATGTATATATTTAACTCTACCTCTGTATGCTTGATGTTATACTGATGATGGTCATTTGACCGAAACGTCTGTCTCTTTTGTCTATTAAAATACTTTAAATTAAACATCGAGCCTTCGCCTCGTTTGGGATATTCCCTCTTCTACACACAGTGTGCGGGTTCCACCTTCATTCATTTATTTATCGCGGCTATTGCAGCTTTTGAACCTACGCACGTGGTTACTATTATCCGGTTGGCGCGGCTTCACCTCTCCACACTGACACAGATGTGAAACGTCTGACTGGACTTATTCAGACACATATAGTTGCACTCATAGATAACTTTGATCGCTATTACCCAACAGAGAGATATGACATTTTGAGTGAAAAAAGGTGGATTCTAAATCCTGCTGAAGAAACAGAGCTGTTACAGCTGAGCAGCGATCGCACGCTGAAAAGAAGACATGAATGCATGCCATTATCTTCATTCTGGATAAGCATCAAAGCTGAATATCCTGTCCTAAGTAAGGCAAGCATTTTGCTACTTATCCCCTTCACAACGACATACAAGTGCGAGTTTGGATTTTCTGTTCTGACAAAAATGAAGACAAAACAGAAATAGACTGAATGCTGCACCCGATATGCGCGTTGCTCTCTCCTCCTGTACACCGGACTTGAACACTATACTAAAAAGCAAGCAAGCGCACCTATCACATTAGCCAGGATAATGTGACTAACTAGGGGGCATAGATATGCCATGGAATAGATCTGGTGTGTTTAACAAATGTAGGCCTATTGTTGACTGTTCGAATTGATTGATCTACTTCCTATACATTTGATAGCTGCACTTAAACACATAGGCCTAGGCTGCTTGTTCTGATAATAGGCTATGCTGCATTAAAAATTATTATTATTATTATTAACTCCAACACGTATTTGATAGTAGGCAAGGCCTATTGAATATTTGTAGGCCTATTGATCTGATAGGCCTAATTTATAGGCTTTGGTTGAATCTATATATGAAAGGCTATCATAGGCCTAAATTCTGTTTTATATGAAAGGCTATCATAGGCCTAAATTCTGTTTTACTGATGGAAATAAAAACAATAAGATACCCTGTTAACTGTGCCTAATGCATTTACTTTGTCTCATTTATAAAGTATTTAGGCCCATATGTGTGTTTTAAATATATATATATATATATGGGCCTATATATAATCTTCGAAATGGCTGGTTTACCTATCCAAGATAATAAAAATGGTCAGGAAAGTTATTAATTCATGCACACATTTGCCTGTCATACGATTTATAGATAATCATATAAGCCTTATTGTAGATCTATTTACAAGCTGCATATGATACTGACCAAACTATTGATGGCATATAAATGTAGCTGTGATTGTCCTTCAAATAAAAATATCAAACACTTTGGAGTAAGTGTGTGTTAAGTTGATGAAATTGAGATAAATATCAGACCACACCAAAATCACAAAGCTTCTCTGAGCTAAGCACGGACCTCAGGGAGTTAAGCAGGTGATTTTAATGTTGTGGCTGATCGGTGTATATACCGTATATACACACAGTGGCCACTTTATTAGGTACACCCTTCTAGTACTGGGTAGGACCCCCCTTTGCCCCCAGAACAGCCTAATTGTTTTATGGCATGGATTCAACAAGGTGCTGGAAACATTCCTCCATTCTGGTCCATGTTAACATGATGGCACCATGCAGTTCCTGCAGATTTGTCAGCTGCACATTCATGTTGCGAATCTCCCATTCCACCACATCCCAAAGGTGCTCTATTGGACTGAGATCTTGTGACTGTGGAGGCCATTGGAGTACACCGAACTCATTGTCATGTTCATGGAACCAGCTTGAGATGACATGTGCTTTGTGACATGGTGGATTATCCTGCTGGATGTAGCCATTAGAAGGTGAGTAGACTGAGGCCATAAAGGGACGCACATGTTCAGCAACAAGACGCAGGTAGGCTGTGGCATTTAACCGATACTCAATTGGTATTAAGGGGCCTAATGTGTGCCAAGAAAACATCCCCCACACCATAACACCTCCACCACCAGCCTGAACTGTTGACACAAGGCAGGATGGATGCATGGATTCATGTTGTTTACGCCAAATTCTGACTCTACCATCTGCATGTCGCAGCAGAAATTGAAATTCTACCTATAACTACCTTGTGTCTTGTTGCTGTGCTCAGTCTTGCCATGGTGTATGACCTGTGACATGAAACTGTCTTCCACAACCTCACCTTAGTAGCAGAGTTTGGCTGTTCCTCACCCAGTTTTAAGCCTCCTACACAGCTGTTTCTGTTTCAGTTAATGACTGTGTTTCAACCTACATATGAAATTGATGATCATTAGCACCTATTTGGTATAATTGGTTAATCATACACCTGACTATAATCCTACAAAATCCCTGAGTTTGTGCAAGTGTACCTATAAGAATTGATGCTGGTTTGAAGGCAAAGGGTAGTCACACCAAATATGGATTTGATTTATATTTTTCTTCTGTTCGCTCACTTTGCATTTTGTAAATTGATCAAAATAAACAATTAAAATGTATATTTTTGAAAGCATTCTTACTTCACAGCATTTCTTCACACCTGCCTAAAACGTTTGCACTGTACTGTATATATACAGTGTATATATATATATATATATATATACTATATATATATATATATATATGTATATATATATATATATATATAGAGAGAGAGAGAGAGAGAGAGAGAAGGGGGTGTCCAGGGCCCAGTTGTTCAAAATGTTTCATCTGGATCAGAATGATCTGGATTTGGAAATCCCATGTTTTTCTATCCAGGATCAGATAGTTCCGTTTGCTTTTGTGCTGGTTTTTCAAAACAACATTGGATTGGGTCACCCTGATCCAGATACAAACTTTTTGAGATTACCAAATCCGGATTACGAGTGCTTGAAATGGAAATACATATCACCTCTTACTGGCTATGTAAAGAACAACACAAGTAGAACAGGCAGCATGGGATCAGTGTAGTGTATTTATGCATAACTGAATAATAAGAACATAAGAAGAACATAAGAATGCATAATGACGAGAACGGGCCGTTCAGCCCATCTAGGCTCGTCATGTCCTAATCTAAAGAGTATCTAGTACTACATCTAGTACTACATTTGTTATGTATCCCAGCATCCTGTTGGCTTTTTTCACTGCTGTAGCACACTGCTTTGATGCAGATAGGCTTTGATCAACTACAATTCCTAAGTCTTTTTCAAATTGAACACCTACTAACTTTTCTCTTCCCATAAAATACTCCTGTCTAATGTTTTTATTTCCCACATGCATAACTTTACATTTAGCAATATTGAATGTCATCTGCCATGTATCTGCCCATTCTTGGATATTAGTCGATTCCAAACTGTTTGCCAAAACCCCAAGTTTAGTATCATCTGCATATTTTACTATTTTGCTACTAACGTCCATATCAAGATCATTTATGTAAATAAGGAAGAGCAGAGGTCCCAGCACCGATCCCTGCGGGACACCACTGCCCACAGCACTGAGGTCAGATACGGCCCCACCTACTGTTACTCTTTGTATTTGCCCTTGCAGCCAATTATGAACCCACTCTGAAACTACTCCTGCAATTCCTACTGAATTAATTTTAGCAATGAGCCTCTCATGTGGTACCTTGTCAAATGCTTTATGAAAGTCCAAATATATAATATCATAAGCCTGGTTCAGGCCAACACACTTTGTAGCCTCTTCAAAAAAAGTCCAGGAGGTTTGTTAGGCATGACCTCCCTTTGAGAAAACCATGTTGGCTCTCCCTTAAAATACTATTATTTTTCAAGAATGATTCCAACTTATCCCTAATAATACATTCCAGCATTTTACATGCGATGCAAGTTAAACTGACAGGCCTATAGTTCCCTGGGTCAGTACGGTCCCCCTTATTATATATTGGAATTATACTACCCTGCTTCCAATCATCTGGTATTTCTCCAGTGATTATGGATTTAAATATCTGTCATATATACTCTGGGATATATGCCACCAGGGCCTGCTGCCTTATTTGTCAGTTTTTGTCGTTTTTGTAGTACTTCTACATCCATATCTCAAAGTACTCCAAAACATTCTGTACCTTGTCTATACATTTAGGCATATTTATAACCTCTTCTCTACTAAAGCTCTCAACAAAGTAACTGTTTAGTGTGTTAGCAATATCCTTATTATTATAAACCAAAGTTCCTTCCTTATTCTTAATGCACTTAACCTCATCCTTAACTTTCCTTTTTCTACTACAATATTGAAAAAACGTTTTAGGATTACTTTTTGCATCTTGGGAAATTTTAATTTCAAACTGCCTTTTAGCTGATCTTATTTCCTTTTTAGCCTTAGCCTGCATATTACAATTACTAACTTCTTTCTCTCCTCTTTTATTAGTTCTATCCTTCCTAAACAATTTGTACCCCTCTACATTATATTCATCCCCATCCGCTGCGCCAAGCCATGTCTCAGTAATCCCAACAATGTCATAACCCCCATTCAACATGACAGACTCTAGTTCCAAAAATTTAATTTTTATGCTTCTTGCATTTAAACACATGAATTTCAGAGCCTTAATCACACTTACGTTGTCCTTCCCCTCCACACATAACTGTGCCGAACCACCTCTATTCACATTATGATCCAAAAAATGATATATTACAATTATATCCTCAGATTTATTATACTCTGCCCTGGTATCTTCCATCTGGGCAGTCTGTACCAGTCTGTACCTCCCTATCCCTATAGCAGCCAACCGAAACGGCTATACGCTCAACGATTGAAATATAACAATTAAATTTAAGCCAACAAAAGCTAGTTAGCTATAGTATATTTCCCTGCTCTTGGATTTGCTCCTAAGAGGGCGAAAAACCACAACAAACCTCGCGTCAGCTGGGTGTAATGCCAAATCGTTAACTTTTTAACAAGCTTTCCGAAGCTAGACAAAAAAATTTAAGTACAGCATTTGAAATGACAAATAGCCTGAATGTCCAATAGGCAAAACATAAACACACCTGAGCAGGCACGCTTCAACACTTCACATTGCAGCACAAGGTGTGCTATTGAGCACCTAAATGGGGTTCTGAAGAGGCTCTTTGTATGCCTTAACTACCTGCATGTGGAGCAACATAATACTGGCTTGTATTACCATGCACAACATCGCTGCCAGGCGCAATGTCCCTCTCTGTCGTGGCATTGATGATCCTCCAGAGCCTGTTGATGACCCAGGCCAACCTGCGGTGTTCTCTCTGAATGAGAGACTGACTGGTCGTGCAATAAGCATTATCAACAAATACTTTGGACAGGTTGATCACTGGTGATTGCCTACCAATGCTCATGCCTAGTGATGCCCTAGTGTCTGTGTCGTTGTAATTTGTATACAGTGATAAATTAATTATAAAATGAATGAAATATCTGATTTCTGTTTGATATTGATATTGGGATTATTTTATGAAGACAAATTTATTATTTGGTGGACTGCGCTGTCCTGAGAGGCTTAATAGAGTAAGGTCTACTTTATCACAGTAAATGTTAAACAAGAAAATAAATATATTTACAAACCACTATATGCTACAAATGTTGTATTAATTGACCAATTTTAAATTTTTTGGCAGCCGGGAGGGAGTAGTGAGGGGAATGGTCATAGAGGGCCGGTATGTGGCAGCGCGCTGGCTCCACCCCATGCCCATATTAGGGCTTCCTGCTCAACAAGCTGCACCTGGGGAGAATCTCAGCGCACCTGAAAGGAATCACGGGGCTGAGTGGCCATGCTACAAAGAGAGGCGCGGCACTCAGCCAGGGAGAGTACCGCAAGGGAAATCAAACAAAGAGAGTGAGTAGCGAAAGAAGAGAGGAATACAGTGCTGTGTGAATTAAGTGTTTTGATAATTTGTTTGGGTAGGAGAACCCGCTTTGTGCAACAAACTTGGAAACGTCTGACTACCCTACTGGAAAACCCGCCCTGGGCCATGTGAGAATCTGCGCCTGTGTACCGACCCCAGCTATTAGCCCCGATGATTCTCAAGGATTACGGATTTCCCGGAAAACCACAATTGACTCTCTCTCCCCTTTTCCCTTTACCTGGAAATACAATAAAGTGATTATTTCATTCCTTTGGTTGTGAATCTCGCTTGGTTTCGTGACAACTCCACACTCCCCGGGGTTTGTCACAAGTTGTATTACATTTTGTTCCTGAAATCCACCAGGAATCCACCCTTCTGCTGGGATCAAGATATACAGTATATATGCCATTTAGCAGATGCTTTGATCCAAAGCGACTTACAGTAGTGAATACATTTTTCAGTATATGTGATCCCCAGGGTTGGGAGGGTTACTTTGTAAATGTAATTAGTGCCTGAATACTGATTACACGGCTCTGAAAGTAATCCGATACGAATACAGTTACATGTCTCAAAAAAGTAACGTATTCAGATTACTTTTAGAATACTTTTGGATTACTTACTTTTTCCATCACAGATGGGTATGTTTTGGGGTACAGGAGACATTGGGAAGCTGTTATATAGCCAAAGGTGGTGCTACTTACTACTAAAAGGGTGCTCAAACATTTGCACATGCCATGTTCACTTTTTTATTTGATCAGTAATACATTTAAATAGTTATTATGCATTACACTTTGAAAAAGGATGTCATGTTCAACTTTCCATTGTGTTGAGGTCAGATCAGCTTCTGTTCATTTAATAATAAATACTAATACATTTGAGATGTCAATTTAGCTAAATATATGCAACATTGTATCTGCATTTTTGTTGTAGTCATCATCGTTAACATGTTATGGAATTAGAATGGACAGATTAAAAATTAATCATAATAAAAAGCAAAGGGAAATTGAAAGGCAAGTTCTTTTACTGTTTTGATGGCTCATCATGAGCATAACTCAAACACAGCATCTGAAACAATGTAATAACTTTTGAAACTTTTTTGGCACTGGAATAACAGCGACTTGTAAGGGATATGGCTTAGAAAAGTGCCAGTGTTGGCGGGCTGTGTAGTGGCGAATGCTCGGCAGTGCATAACGTAATTGACGTATAGTAGGGTACAATTGGCTACCAAATTGGGAAAAACTGGGAAAAAATAAAAAGAATAAAATAAAATGTCATCGTTTCAACAATAAAGAAAGCAGTATAAAATTAGCAGAGCAGTTAATGCGATGCCTCAAACTGTAGGCTAAGATCAGGTAACAGCAAATTACTGCAGAACTGTGTTCATTAAGCTGAAGGTTAGCTAACGTCGACTTACTCCAAGTGCTTTTTAAGATTCGAAGTCGAGTCCTTTGATGCCGACAGTTTCTTTATTCCTGGAAGACACAAGGTACACTGGACCGACAGATCTTTCCCATTTTCTTCTTTAAACTGGAAATTGTGTCGATAACGCCACGAACTAAAAGCTGACTTTTCTTCCTTGTCGCTATCAATGTTTGTCTGAGTGTGGGCGCGCGCTTTTTTTTAACGCATTTTTCTTAACGCAGTTTTTTGGTTCTGTGCAGCGGCTGTAGTTTTCCTGAGCTGTGTGATGATAATCATGTAGGCGTGAGAATTTCATGCTGTAGCTTTAGTAATGAATATCAGCTCATTAATGTTTGTAAGGAAATTTTTCCACCAAGAATTCCAAGAAGTAATCCAAAATGTATTCACTTCAGGTTTATTAAAGTAACTGTATTCAGATTACTCGTTTTTCAAATGTAACGCGAGCTGAATACAGTTACTTGATTTTTGTATTCTGATTACGTAACGCCGTTACATGTATTCCGTTACAACCCAACCCTGGTGATCCCAGTGGGAAGATAATCCAGATTTTTTGGATCAAAACTATCCCAATCCTACATATACGTTTTGAACAACACATATTTTTGATCCAGATAAAAAACAAGATTTGATTAGGTGATCTGATCCGATTT
Source organism: Aldrovandia affinis (assembly GCA_029706075.1). NCBI lineage: Eukaryota > Metazoa > Chordata > Actinopteri > Notacanthiformes > Halosauridae > Aldrovandia > Aldrovandia affinis. Next base: position 88,445 of record JAINUG010000101.1, read on the forward strand.
CAGAATCCTTTTTTTGTTTTGAACAACCATTTTCAAGATTTGATCCAATTTGTTATACAAATCTTTTTTTGTGAAATGTAGTGATAAACGCTACAGGACCTCATCAGTGTAAGGCACGTTAACTAGCTAGCTTGTTAGCTTCACAATCGCGGGTGACGTGAAGTCCATTTTTTCACTAAAATAACATATAGAACGTGTTCGTATTGACACAACATGACATGGACTTGTTCATGAATATGTTACATTTGAATCAACAGTATTATGGCGTTTATACAGTTTGTTTAACCCACCTGAATGAATGAGAATAACGGACAAGGTCTTAATGCTAACGTTAGTCTGTGGCTTGTTTATTCTGAGGAACTGTAACGTTACTAGCCAGAGCAGCAACCTCTATCTCCCGTTCAACTACATCGCCATCTATAGGCTGGGTGGTGGGGTGTACTAAAAGTGAGGAGGAGCCGGGAGGATTTTGAGTTACCTTTGTGGAGCGGCTAAAATCACATAAAATGACAAAACGTAGGCTATTTCAGATTGATTTAAAATTAAAAATGTGGCTAGAAGCCAAGGTATGGCGAGTGCCATACCTTGCCATACCAAAACGACGCCCCTGGTTGTGAGGGTGTCTATTGGTATGTCAGGGTGTGGTTAACGTGTGTGAGGACTTGGTTGTAGGTATGTGTGGTTGTGTGTGTTGGAGTGTGGTTGTGGATGTGTGAGGGTGTGGTCGAGGGTGTGGCTAAGGGTGAGTGAGGGCTTAGTTGTAGGTATGTGAGGGTGTGGTTAAGGGCGCGTCACAGCTTGCATTGTGGGAAGTGGCGCAGGGCAGTATGGGACTTGCCTGTCAGAGTCTCGCTGGACAGGGGGGGAGTCCAGGCAGAACCGGACCATGTGCTTCCTGCTGGAGCGCCCCTTATCTGAGAATACAAGAGAACAAAGGGTTCATCATAGTTGGGGCATGGCTGTGGGTTTGTGTGGGTGTGGTTGGGGTGATGTGCTGTCTTTTGTCTTGTAGGAGTGAGCGATTTGTCATTTTAGTGTTTCTTTTACGAAGCAATATAAATATAAATGCCACTGTTTCTGATAGAGGGTGACCCTAATAGAGGTCCTGTTGCCATAGTTGGGGGTTAGTAAGCGTGGCAGTGTGGCATAACGATAAAGTCAGTGACGTTAATTGATGTTCAATATTTTCATTATCGATATTATTTGGACTATTCTCTATCTCTTCTATTGTTCTCTTTCACTAAAAGCCATAGGCGGTTTTACGGACACCCACGCCCAACTGATTTGCAATCCTTCCAGTTAAACTGGATCACAGACCAGAGCAGTGAGGCTCACACTGTTGCATTTGCTTGTTGTTGACTTGTTGCACTTGTCTCCATGGCGATGCTTCAGAGTTTCAGAGACACAACAAATAACTTTTCCAAAAGCATGTCATTTTCAAGAGTATCAGCTATGGATGGGACCGAAGAGTACAGTGCAATAAGCCTTGCACTACTCTGTATCCCCCATCACTTACAGCACTGGAGCTTAACCTTGAGTCAGTCAGAAATGTATGTCTGTGCACATGCATGTGTGAGACAGTATGTAAAAGTTTGCATGCTTTTGACACATCACACATCACTTACCCTCTCGCCCTCTGACATAGTCTTCTTCTTTGTCGTCGTTGTAGTAACGGTAAAATGCCTGAATTCTCTCTCTCTCCTGCTCCCAGTTTCTCTCCTCCTCCTCCTCCTCTTCTTCCTCTTCCATGTTTCCAAGCTCTCCTTCCTCTGTCCCTGTGTTTCTGTAAGCCTGAGTGCTGGAGAAGAGCTCAGTGGCACCCTCTTCCTGTGAGTCTGGGTCTGGCCACAGGCAGGGGGGTTCAGTGCTCAGGGCTCTGAGGGTTGTAGCAGCCGCCATCCTGTGAGGCCAGGGCTCCAAATCACTTAGGCTGCTTTCCGATTCACTGTCTCCGCTGCAACTGTCCGATGGAGAGGTCGCACCTGGACTCCAGCCTCCCAGAGCTTCACCAGGACATCCTCCACCACTCCCTCCAACGCCTTCGTCTGCCTTTCCATCCTCAACTTCCACATCGCAGACATACTCTTCATCAGCAGAAACCTGTTCCTGCCTGATGCCATGAAAAACAAACTCTTCATCATCATAGGCCTGCTCCTGTATAATGCTGTGAAGAATTTCCTCTTCATAAACTGGACCCTGCTCCTGTTTGATGTTGTGAAACATGACCTTTTCATCATCATAGGCCTGCTGCTGCTTAATGTGAAGAACATTATCTTCGTTATCAAAGTCCTGCTCCTGTGTAATGCTGTGAAGAATATCCTCTTCATCATCACAGATCTGCTCCTGTTTGAGGTTGTAAAAAATTACCTCTTCATCATCACAGATCTGCTCCTGTCTGATGCTGTGAAGAACATTCTTTTTGTTATCACAGCCCTGCTTTTGCTGGTACATGTGAAGAACATTCTTTTCATTTTCACAGACCTGCTCCTTTCTGATGCTGTGAAGAGGGTCCTCTTTGTCTGCAGAGGCAGGCATCTGTCTGAATTTCAATTTAAGGTCCTCTTCTCTCTCATTGTCCCACTCTTCTCCTGCCCATTTAATTTTTGACAGAATTTCATCATCACTGTCATCGCTTCTCTCACTGAAATTGCCTCCGTGATCTTCTGTCCAGTCTTGGGGCTGTTTCCCATGAGTACTTGTAGGCTCAGCCACACTGCCTTCATTCAGCAGTACTGATTTTTCTGCACCTGCCTCACTCCTCAAACTGGAGGAATCTGAAACCTCAATTTCTTCCTCTACATACAAACCTACATCCTCTCTCTCCTTCTCTTTTGCTTTTATTCCATTCCCCTCTCTCTCCCCCTCTGAACCCACACCCTCACTTTTCACAGTCTTTTGCTCCCCACACCCCCCCACCTCTGATTTACTGATCTCTGAGAATTGCCCTAATTCCCTCCCTAACTCCTCCTCCACTACCTCCTCTTTGTCCTCATACATGTCTTCCTCTTCAGATGGATATTCTGCATACCCCTCTCCAATCACTCCACAGTCCGCCTCTGAGAACTCCTTTAACTCGCCACTGAATGGCTCTGCCTGGAGGACCTGCAGGAAACAGTCCTGTGATTCTTCTCTCACTGAGTAACAGCACTCATCTGCGAACCCGCCAATCCACACGTCTGCATCTGGAACTGCATCTGAAGGTGTAACTGTGACTATGTCTGTGACTATGTCTGTGTCGAACACAGCATCTATGTCTGCGACTGCATCTGTGACTATGTCTGCGCCTATCACTACGTCTGCATCTGCCACTGCATCGGCATCTGTGCCTGCTTGGGGGCATTCCAAACCATCACCTCCCTCAGAGTTCGCCCCTCGTGAGCAAAACTCAAGCTCATTCCCCTGGTCCTGAGGTGGGTTCCCACTTCCTGTGTTCCCTGCGTCCTCCATTGGATCACCATCCAAACATCTTCCTCTCAAACTGATCATCTGCGAGCTGTCCAGCTGGGAGCTGAATCCTCGTGCATCCTTGTCTTCCATTGAGTCCTTGTCCTCAGCACTAATCTTCTGTCCATCCTTGACTTCCTGTCCCCCTAGGTCCAAAATGTCTCCCCAGTCCTCTTGCTGAGGGAGCCCAGACTTGCTCCAATTTTGTTCCTCTGTTAATGTACCCATAGTCACATGATCTGCTTCCTCTTCCTCCTCTGGGTCATCATCCTCATCTACCTCCGCAAGTGATGGCAGCCCCTCAAATCCACCGTTACCACTTCCCTCTCCATCACCCTCTTCCAAATTCAGAGGCTCAAAGTCGAGTTCACCCTCCTGGTAACATGGTAGCACTGTGTCTGGAACAATAAAAATAGATATCTTTGTTTTTTACCATTCATTGTGGTCTTTTTTTATAATTTATTTCATTTTTTTTTTTCTCCCAATTTGGTGACCAATTGTACCCTATACTGATTCAACTACCCTCCCCCACAAGCCAGCCATCTACAACTATGGTACCAGCCACTACTCTGGGATAGGCAGTGACAAAGATGCCGTACCACCTCCTTCAGAACACCAAGCCGTTGACTGTGATTCCAATACACACACACAGAGATGCTTTCTATGCATACGGTGAGCTCATGCAGGCTTCCTCCCCCCCCTCCCCGGGGGCGGACAGCCAATCGCCACCCCCGGACAGGACTCCCAGGCAGGACTCCCAGCCAGAGCAGGGCTGGTGCAGCCGGGAATCAAACCCAGGCTTCAGTGGGCAACACTTAGAACAAGTGCCTTTACTGGTTGCACCATTCAGGGTCCAATGCCTTTATGTTTCTGAAATACTTATGAGCACGACAAATGGATGCATTGTGTACTTATGTAATTATTTAATTTCATCTGCCAGCTGAAGAACATGGTAAAACATACAACTTTATAGCAATTACTAACATCAAATTATTCATCAAAATGGAAAATATGTATTATGATCATATATTTAACTTAAAACCGTAAAACAAATTATCATTTTATATTTACATACAGAACCCTAAATTATTCACACCCTTGATAAGGATGAGCGAAGAAGGCTGTCCAAGAAGGCTGTACAAAATAAACAATATAGGTAATGAGCTCTATTGGGTGCTAAAAACACTTTTATACCAATACATTTGCTCAAAGAAAAATAATTTGTTAATAGTTATAATTTTTTTCCCAAACAGATATGTACCACAATTATTCACACCCCGTTGCACTCCTGAGTGGTCTTCTATAATGTTTTATGAGATTGGCGAACATATTTGGGGGTCCATTCCTCCATACAGAATCATCCAAGATCCTTCAGATCCTTTGGTCTGCTCTTGTGGAAGGACCTCTTCAATTCAAACCACACATTTTCTATCATATTCAAGCCTGAAGACTGAGATGGCTATTGCAAAAGTTTCAGCTTCGGGAACCAGCTTTTTGGCCAAAATGTCTTGGTACTTGCTGGACTTCATGATTCCATTAACCTTAACCTGATCCCCAGGAACAATAGATGCAAATCAACCCCAGAACATCAAAGATCCACCACATATTTAATTTTGTTTCAACATAAGTGTCTTTCTCCTAATGCCAAACCCACTGCTGGTCTGCATGGCGAAAAGGATTTTTCTTTCTTTCTTTTATTTTTCTTCCCAAACCATCTGCCTCAGTGTGCGTGGGGGCAAGATGCACTTGCATCCTCTACCAGGCAGGTTTCCCACTGTTCCAGTGGTTTTAAACTTCATAATTATTGACATACATTTTTACATTTTAAGCATTTAGCAGATGCTCTGGACTTACAAGTTGAAAGTGGTATCTAAAGTTTTTTATTTATTTGTTTTCAACTATCTCCTGGTTTGTGAAGGTAAACAACCATTTATCTTGTTTCTTCTGAGGGTTCTTTGCCTTTCCCCATGGTGATGTATGACAAATTAATTTTACATGCATGTTACCTCATTACACTTGCTCGTTAATGCAATTATCTAAGCAGCAACTCAATGAATAAAAGCATGCAGACATGATCAAGAGGTTCAGTTGTTGTTCAGATCAAAAATCTGAATGGGGAAGAAATGTGATCTAAGTGACTTTAAAACTGTTGATCTCATGGAATTGTCATGCACAACAGTCTCTAGACTTTACAGAGAATGGTGCGAAAAACAAAAAACATCCAGAGAAACATCATGGAGAAAATAATTATGGCCCGCCATATTAAAGCGAAGGTCAACATGGTATGATTGGCCTCTTCACTTGGTAGCAATGCTCTTGAGCATATTACGCCTCCCCAAGTATCAGCTCAAGATCATGGAGAAAATAAACATCTCGGTATAAATTAAGCTGGCTTCACCAAGCCATAGTGATGTTTGATATCGCCATGATTCTCAACATGAGAGGAGCATATCAATGGCAACCTTGAAAATATACACTGCCTGGCCAAAAAAAAGTCACCACCTGGATTTAACTAAACAAATAGGTAAGAGCCTTCCATTGGATAATTACTGCAGTGATTAATATGTTTTAGCTGGTAACAAGTTATTTAACCCTAACTGATGCAGTGAGTAGCTTCTCATTTCTTAAACAACCATGTCGGAAGACATATCCTGTGGTCATGGAAAAGATGTTAATCTGTTTCAGAAGGGTCAAATTATTGGCCTGCATCAAGCAAAGAAAACAACTAAGGAGATTGCTGAAACTAAAAAAATTGGGTTAAGAACTGTCCAACACATTATTAAAACCTGGAAGGACAGTGGTGAACCATCATCTTCGAGGAAGAAATGTGGTCGGAAAAAAATCTTGAATGATCGTGATCGGCGATCACTAAAACGTTTGGTGAAATCATATCGTAAAAAATCAACAGTAGAACTCACGGTTATGTTTAATAGTGAAAGTAAGAGCATTTCCACACGCACAATGCGAAGGGAACTCAAGGGATTGGGACTAAACAGCTGTGTAGCCTTAAGAAAACCACTTGTCAGTGAGGCTAATCGGAAAAAAGGCTTCAATTTGCTAGGGAGCATAAAGATTGGACTTTGGAGCAATGGAAGAAGGTCATGTGGTCTGATGAATCCAGATTTACCCTGTTCCAGAGTGATGGGCACATCAGGGTAAGAAGAGAGGCGGATGAAGTGATGCACCCATCATGCCTAGTGTCATCAATACAAGATATTGGCGAAAAATGTATGCAACTCTGGATGGAAATAAATGTTGTGACATTGCAGAAGCTTATCGAAATGATGCCACGGCGAATGCCTGCCGTAATCAAAGCTAAAGGCGGTCCAACGAAATATTAGAGTGTGTGACTTTTTTTTGGGACGGGCAGTGTATGTTGTGGTTGTAAGTGATCCAAAACAAAAATATAAAAAGAAGGTCTGAACCTGGCTTGTGCTGGAACTCTCCCCCAAATCATAAATTATGGGCTAAGAAGGGAGTGAGCCAACGCCCCCCGCCTCAACACTTAAAGTCTGACCTGTTGGTGACACGTTTTTGGATTGGGGAAATTCTACTCTTGCTCTGTCTTGTTTTTCTCTTGGAAGATCTGGTGCCAGCTAACACCTCGCCTGCGCGTGTTTGTTCTTGGAGAGAGACAAGCTTAGTTTGGTATCATTTTCTTCCATTTCATCTCTTTTGTGATTGTTACATGTCAATTTTTAGAATTTAGTATTTGTTAAGCCGAAATATCCAATTGAATGTTTATTTTCCTGTGGGTGATAATTGTTTGGGCTATCCAGTTTGGAATTTACGTCTTTTAGGTCGCGGCCAGATAAGAGCGGAGCTTGAGGTGGTACGAGCAAGCTTGTGAAATGGTAGTGATAAATGTTCCATATGTGAGGAGACTAAACCCTACATATTGGATGTTCCGATTTAGTATTTGTTAAGGTAGTTGAACCTACGTCTGTAGATTGGACGTTGAATATTTTGTCTAACTGTTGTAACTGAATAAACCAGCTGTTAAGTTTCAGTTTTTGGTAACCTAAACTTAAAAATAAAATAAATTACCTCTGGACTTCAACTGCTTAAATTTGGAAAATGGGGGTGTTCTAAAACTTTTGACCGGTAGTGTATATTGTTTATTTTATACAGCCTTCTTTGCTCATATTCTGGAAGATACTGTATATATATGCACTATATATCATGACAACAGATGAAGAGAGAAAACTGATAGAAATAAGGAGCAAGAGGAGAGGAAGCACTCTGTTAATTAGCTCTATTAATTGGGAGGTAGTGACAGGTCAGGGTAAATGTGAAGAGGAGTTTTTAGATGTGGTCAATGACTGCTTTTTGGTACAGTCTGTTATTCAGCCTACGAGAGGGAAATCAATACTGGATCTGGTTTTGTGTAACAATCCTGATAGAATTTGCAGCACAGAGGTAGGAGAACCACTAGGGGCAAGTTATTTTTGATATCTTTTGGCAAGTTAAGACAGCCTCCTCTAACTGTATAATTTTTTATTTCAGACAAGCTGACTTTAATAAAATGAGAGAGAATTTAAGTAATATAGATTGGGTAAAACTTCTAGATTGCAGAACTGTGAATGAAAAATGGATTACATTTAAAAGGGTTATTGTAGATGTACAGTGTAAATTCATCCCAGTAAGGAAAAACAGGATGAAAAAACTGTCTCCGCAGTGGATGACTAAATCTTTACAGGAGATTTTGAGGCAAAAGAAGCGACTATACAGAGTATATAAAAAGGATAACAGAGAAACAAGTTAAATTATTGTAATATGTGGGCTAATTAACTGCATTAACAATCAACAATTAACTGCTTTCCTAAAAACTAATAATCTGTATGAAACATTACAATCAGGTTTTAGACCAAACCATAGCACTGAGACAGCACTTATTAAAGTTGTAAATGACTTACTGTTAGCATTGGATACTGGTTGTGTTTCTATTCTAGTGCTCCTTGACATAAGTGCTGCTTTTGACACTATTGACCACCAGATTCTCCTTCATAGGCTAGAAAAGCTGGTTGGTTTGCGTGGATGGGCACTCTCATGGTTTAAATCATACTTATCAGACAGGTTTCAATTTGTGCAATTAGATCAAGAGTTCTCTGACTACTCTCAAGTTAAATATGGTATTCCACAAGGCTCAGTGCTGGGACCATTACTGTTCTCATTATACTTGCTACCACTGGGTAATGTTATTCATAAACATGGTGTGAATTTCCACTGCTATGCAGATGATACACAGCTGTACATATCAATGAAACCAGGTGAAATACTTCAACTCACTCAATTAGAGGCTTGTATCTCTGATATAAAGAATTGGATGACAGTAAATTCCCTGCTTTTAAATTCAGATAAAACAGAGATGATGGTTTTGGGCCCCAAAAAATTAAGGAACAAGTTGGATCTGCAGTTAAATGCAGGTGATTGCATAGTTACATCAAGTCTAATGGTTAAGAACCTTGGTTTTATTATTGATCAGGACCTTACATTTGACACTCATATTAAAAACACTTCCAGAGTAGCTTTCTTTCACCTAAGAAACATAGCAAAAATTCTGTCATTAGAGGATGCAAAAACCTTGATGCATGCTTTTGTCGCATCGAGGCTAGACTATTGTAATGTCTTATTATCCGGCTCCTCTAGTAGCTCTCTAAAGAGTCTTCAACAAGTAGAGAATACAGCGGCACGCATTGGCTGTGCATTGGCTTCCTATTAAATATCGGGCTGATTATAAAGTACTGTTGCTAACTTTTTTTCCTTTTTTTCTACATTTATTTCTGATTCTGGGATTTATTTTCCCAATTTGGTTGCCAATTAAACGCTCTATTTACTTAAATCCCCCACCCTCACGAGTCCATCACCCGTCCTCCGGGATCGAGACACACATTCCTGGTTGAGTGTTCCTGCCTCTTTCGAGACGGGAAATCTTCCACAGACTCCTTAACCATCTCCTCGACGAACTCGTGCCGGCTCTCCCTCCCCCCTTCCCCGGAGGCGGACAGCCAAATGCCACCTCCGATCGGGCTGACGACCAGGGCCGGTCTGGTAGAGGCGCGGGTTTCGATCCGCGTCCCTGACGGGCAGCGCACACCACTCCGAAGCGTGGTGCGTTAGACCGCTGCGCCATCCGCCAGGCCCTACTGTTGCTAACTTTTAAAGCAGTGAACGGACTTGCACCTTTATATCTGACCGAAATGATTGCCCCCTATAAGCCGACACGACTGCTTTGTTCACAAGAAGCCGGCCATCTATTACTATTACTAAGCACAGCTGGTGGTAGAGCCTTCTCTTTTAGAGCTCCTCTGTTGTGGAACGGTTTACCAAGGCATGTTAGGGATTCGGACACAGTTTCAATTTTTAAGTGTAGATTCAAAACATATATTTTCAGCCTAGCCTACTGCCAAACATAGTCTAGGTGGAGAGATGGAGAAGGCCGTGCCCTAGTGTCTTATGGAGTGAGAAACTTTCCATACTGTCACCTCCTCAATGTGTTACCACCACTGTTATGCTGGTTATCCTTGATCAGGTGTGGATGGTTTGGAACTCTCTCATGGCTGCGTGTTTTCTCTGTCCCTCTCCTAATAGGTATGCTGCCATAGCTTACACCTGTCGGGGCTATCTGTATATTTCAGTGGTGGGCCGTCAGGGCCTGCAAGGCCTTCTCTGCTGGCCTAAAAAATATCTGAATCACAGACTGATGTTAATTATATTTTGTCCATGAATACTTATTCAATAATTCCAAATGGTCTGTCCGCTTCCTTTCATAGCTTTTCCCCTAGTTGCGCTGCTTCCAGACATGTATTTTCATATTAAAGCATTTAACCAATCACATTTCAGCCATCATTTGTTGCCAGGGTCAAATAAATCTGCCTGGAGGCCTTCACAATCAGTTCTGCAGGCCCTGTAGCATAAAATAAGTGTCGATCAAACTGTTGCTTCATCCAATCAGATTTTGAGTTGGCGACACCAAGGCCTTCTAGAAGGCGTACGGTAACGTCAGCGTATTCACACCCTTTGATTGGATAGTCAGAGAGTGTACTAGCCAGAGCTAGCGAGCAGACATTTTCAGCCCTAAAGCGAATTAAAACGTATGCCAGAAATACGACAGGGCAGGCTCGACTTTCAGCATTAGGACCGTTCGATGGCGATAGAAAAGGGCTTCTTGATGGAACTGAAACGCACGGATAATAATATACGCCATTTAGCAGACGCTTTTATCCAAAGCGACTTACAGTAGTGAATGCATACATTTTCGGATAATCTGTAGGCTACGACAGAGTAATTGAACTCTTTTTGAGGAAAGAAAGGAGGATGGATTTTGTGTACAAATAATAAGGATTTTTGGTGAGTAAAATGTTGCTATTTTCCTAAATAATATTGCAATTTTATGAGGTTATTATTGATGCTTTTTTATGTGTGTCGCAGCTGTGGCTGCAGTAGAAGGAGACTTGTGCACCCTGGGTTTGTTTCTGCAGTAAAGGAATTTATTCTGGCTACACGAGTTATCTCTCTGCGATGCAACGGCTCTTTATACTGCATTTCTGCATAATAAGATGGTTTTTATAGCCATAAAATAGTTATTGACTGCACGTCTTTGCGATCTCCAAATCGTAAAATCTCCAAAAACTGATAGGCTATATCTCATGCTTTGTGTACAGTTATCACAAAGACAACACTGTTTATCGGTTTATTAATTTATTTTTTTTTCCCGAAGAGCTAGACCGAGGACAATATAACAAGAAAAGAGGAGAGTCGAGGGGCAGTCAAACTATTTTTTCTTTGGTTTGTTTCTTCAGTAAAGGCATTTATTCTGGCTACACGAGTTATCTATCTGCAATGCAATGGCTCTTTATACTGCATTTCTGCATAATAAGATGGTTTTTATAGCCATAAAATAGTTATTGAGGGGTGGATTGATTCAGACGGAGCACTACTGAAGGCCTAGGTGTGAAATGCATGGCCCGCCACTGGTATATTTCCTATGCTTGTGCTCCCCTGCTCTTACATAATGCTACTGGCTATAGCACTGCTTTATTTCTGACTGCATGTTCTCTTCTCTGCTTCGGCCTCTGACTCGGGGGCATCTCCGCGTGGTTTAGCCCCCCGGCCCCCGACTACCTAACTCAGGAGGGGCAACGTTTTTCAGCCCTGAGTCACCTTGGACTGACCATGACATGGTCTTTTTTGGACATACCCTGTGCCAGCCAGAAGAGGATGGGCCTTCAATTCAATTGTGAAAAGCGCTATACAAATAAATTTGATTTGATTTAAGGCTAAAAAGGAAATAAGATCAGCTAAAAGGCGGTTTGAAATTAAAATGTCCCAAGATGCAAAATACGTTTTTTCAATATTGTAGTAGAAAAGGGAAAGTTAATGAGGAGGTTAAGTGCATTAAGAATAAGGAAGGAAGTTTGGTTTATAATAATAAGGATATTGCTAACACACTAAACAGTTACTTTGTTGAGAGCTTTACTAGAGAAGAGGTTATAAATATGCCTAAATGTATAGCCAAGGTACAGAATGTTTTGGAGGACTTTGAGATAAGGGATGTAGAAGTACTACAAAAACGGACAAATAAGGCAGCAGGCCCTGATGGCATATATCCCACAGTACTCAAAGAACTTGGGGAAATTATATCCATCCATCCATCCATCCATTATCTAAGCCGCTTATTCCTGGTCAGGGTCACGGGGGGGGGGGCTGGAGCCTATCCCAGCATGCGTTCCGGGCGAGAGGCAGGAATACACCCTGGACAGGTCGCCAATCCATCACAGGGCACACACACCATTCACTCACACACTCATAACTACGGGCAATTTAGACTCTCCAATTAGCCTAACGTGCATGTCTTTGGACTGTGGGAGGAAACCGGAGTACCCGGAGTAAACCCACGCGGACACGGGCAGAACATGCAAACTCCACACAGAAAGGCCCCCGGCCTGGATTCGAACCCGAGACCTTCTTGCTGTGAGGCGACAGCGCTATCCACTGCACCACCGTGCCGCGGGGAAATGATATATAAACCATTAACAGATATTTTTATGCAATCCATAATCACTGGAGAAATACCAGGTGACTGGAAGCAGGGTAGTATAATTCCAATATATAAGAAGGAGGACCGTACTGACCCAGGGAACTATAGGCCTGTCAGTTTAACTTTCATCGCATGTAAAATGCTGGAATGTATTATTAGGGATAAGTTGGAATCATTCTTGAAAAATAATAGTATTTCAAGGGAGAGCCAAAATGGTTTTCTCAAAGGGAGGTCATGCCTAACAAACTTTTTTGAAGAGGCTACAAAGTGTGTTGACCTGAACCTGGCTTATGATATTATATATTTAGACTTTCAGTAAGCATTTGACAAGGTACCACATGAGAGGCTCATTGCTAAAATGAATTCAGTAGGAATTGCAGAAGTAGTTTCAGAGTGGGTTCATAATTGGCTGCAAGGGCGAATACAGAGTAACAGTAGGTGGGGCCGTATCTGACCTTGGTGCTGTGGGCAGTGGTGTCCTGCAGGGATCGGTGCAGGGACCTCTGCTCTTTCTTATTTACATAAATGATCTTGATATGGACGTTAGTAGCAAAATAGTTAAATTTGCAGATGATACTAAACTCGGGGGTTTGGCAAACAATTTGGAATCGACAAAAGTAATCCAAGTTGATTTAAACAAAATCCAAGAATGGGCAGATACATGGCAGATGACATTCAATATTGCTAAATGTAAAGTTATGCATGTGGGAAATAAAAACATTAGACAGGAGTATGTTATGGGAGGAGAAAGGTTAGTAGGTGTTCAATTAGAAAAAGACTTAGGAATTGTAATTGATCAAAGCCTATCTGCATCAAAGCAGTGCACTACAGCAGTCAAAAAAGCCAACAGGATGCTGGGATACATAGCAAAAAGTATTGAGTATAAATCAAAGGAGGTTATATTAATGTTATATAATGCCTTTGTCAGACCTCACTTAGAATACTGTGTGCAGTTCTGGGCACCGCACTACAAGAAAGATATAGAAACTCTTGAAAAAGTTCAAAGAAGGGCAACTGAACTGATACCTGGTATGAAAGGTAAAAGTTATGATGATAGACTCAAGGAACTCAATCTATTTAAGCTCAAACGGAGACTTAGGGGGGATTTGATTGAGGGTTTTAAATTCCTAAAAGGGATTAACAAAGTGAATTACCAAAGATTTTTTCAGATAAGTGGGGTCAGCAGAGGCCACAGGTGGAAATTAGTTCAAGGCAAATTCCGCACAGATATTAGGAAGTTTTTCTTTACACAGAGAGTTGTCAATGCCTGGAACAGCTTGCCAAGTCAGGTAGCAGAGGCAGAAACACTTGGGCTATTCAAGTCCAGGTTAGATGCAGTACTAGATACTCTTTAGATTAGGACATGACGAGCCTAGATAGGCTGAACGGCCCATTCTCGTCACTATGTATTCTTATGTTCTTATGTTCTTAAGTAAATACTGATTCAGCACTGGATTCACTCTTGTCTCTCCTCAGCAACACGAGCAACACACTGTCTTCCGCCTCTGCTCCTGACATCACCAGGAGTCCTCTGAAGAGCGATTCTACAGTATTCATGTATCTACAGTATCCAGAGTTATCTGTAGTATTCAGACAGTCCTTGTGGCTTTTACTGTAAAGCCACAATAAATCCCATCTGTGAGTGCATATCTTTGTAAAGTGTAATGTCTGGGTAAGCACACACATTGCTACAGTTAAGTAAGTCAATGATTTAACTTGCACATAATTTAATTCCTTCAGAAAATCCTGGCCCTCAGCATTTTTTGCACACAGAGATACTGTATGAACAAAGGGCAGAGTCAGGACATCAGTCAGCTTTGTTTTTGATCAAATTAAGGAAATAAATCTTTACTAAATGAATAAAACATTGTGCAGTGATAACGTTCTGTATCCTACATGGCCCATCACCATGGCTGGAAACATATGTCAACATACTCTCAAAATGTACATGGAACATTTTGCTAAGAATTAGACACACAGCCAGGGTTATAAGTGTTCATATCATTAGCATTTATAGATATTTCTCCTTTTTAAGAATACTCTGTATATTTTTCCATATCTCACAAATGACACATTTTAGTCTTCCACTTAAAATAAACAGTGTAAGGCCTCCCGGGTGGTCTAGTGGTTACAATGTTTAACGCTGGCCACTGCGACCGGGGTTCGATTCCACTGGCCACGCTAGAGTCGGCTCTGACCAGGAGTGTCACCAGGGGGCGGCAATTGGCTGTCCACCCCAGGGAGGGGGGAGGGAAGCCAACAGGAAGTTTGCTGCGTACAGGAGTGGCTCTGAAGTACCGGAGTTACGGTCGACAGTCTGGCGAGTGCCGTCTCGGAGGAGACAAAACTTCGCCTTTGTCACTGCCGGTCACAGGACTACGGCAGCTAACTCACAATAGGAGGGGGGGATTGACATGAAAAATAGAGGGTGTAATTGGCTACTAAATTGGGAGAAACAAATTCTTTAAGAAAAAAACAGTGTGTTGTTGACACAGCTTTGGTAATATTGTGATAATTTAAATGACTAAATATTCATATTGGAATAATTATTGATACGTCTCATATAGTGACATCACGATTTAGACATTGTTCCATGTACTAGTGAATGAAATGGCCACAGCAATGTAGCCTGTTGTGGGCGTTTGATAAATTTGTCAAATGCTAACCCATCTTATTGAGGTGGGGATCCTCAGCCACAGGTTGGACATTTTTTTGAGGGGCCTTCAGAATGAGATGTTTGTGAATCCCTGTCATATTGCACTGCAGTTGTGAAATATGTTCTGCAGGCGAGAAACAATTACAGAATCTGAGAAAACTTTGGCTTTGGCAGAAAAATGATTTGCCTTTTCTCTGTCAAACTGGATTTTAAACGTAAGCTGAGCCTTATCTGCTTTGTTTGGCTGGGTACTCTGTGACTCTGGGGGGCGGGGGTTCTACTACTCAAAACCAAAAACACCCTCCTCCAACTTGCCTAACAAAGCAACACCAGATAAAAATGGGCTATTTCGCCATGAAATTGAAAAGTGTCGTTTTAAATTATGTCTGTGAGCACTGTTACTGTTACTTAGAGGAATGGTCATACGGCACATGTCGCAATGTGCAGAATGAAATCGGTTTGCTGGAGTATAGTGGTCATGGAGCACATGCAAGTCTTCATAAAGAGTGCTCATAATCACTAAGCATCTGCAGAAAGTTTGGCACATGATGAGCGATTCGTAAAATTCCATTATACCCTGTCTGCATAATGTATTTGTTCTGCATTATTTCATGAGGAGATGTGTTGATTCAGACTGCACTGCATATGAATTTGAAAATGTACAGTGTAGTTTAGCTCATTCGTTCCTTTATTAAGTATAAATAGCACCATCTTCAGTTTTGTATTGCAATGTATGTTAGAAGGGGAGTCTTCCTCTAACATTGCTATGAGCTATGAGGTGCTTATTGTTACAGATCAGCACAGCGTTAGCATCATCAGCATTTATACCAATTCTAGTGCCAAGGCGAGGGGGAAGACAAAAAGGAGGAAACAAAAAAAGTGAGACTTACCTGAAAATGCATCGCTTAATAAATCGGCAAAACTGTGTTCCATTTTCTATGTGCAACAAAGAACAAGCGCGGTCAATTACACTTCATTGTTAGTGACGTTAGATATTGTCAATTATTCCACCCTGTATTTCTTTTCACTTTATGTAACTTCTATGTTTTGTAATGATGCAATCTGTATTGATCATCTTTTAAAACTTCAAAAGCCTAACTGGGGAACAGGGGTCACAAATTAGCTCTGGCTAGAAACCCTGTATGCAGTGCACCTCTTTCGTGTTTTTAATTTGTAACAATGTTTACTTGCATTGTCCCTGACAAATAAACGACTAAATAAATAAATAAACTATTATCCTCTTTGCGAATTTAAATTATATAGTAAATTATTTCACTTTCACAAAATTATCAATAACCAAAAATGTTTTGTTTTTTAAATGTTTTTACTAATCAGTATCAATGAATGGATCAATAGTATAGATGTGATTAGGGGTGAGAGGCCAGCTACACCCTGACCCCAAAAACTGTATAACCATAAAAGCCTGCTGAAATCAAGCCTAGATTAATAGAAACACCACCACGAAATCCAGACCTTTTATTTGACAGCTAGATGAATCCAGCACAGCTTCTTGAACAATATTTAGTGAAGAAAGTCATCTTGCGATATATGCAATGTCGGAATGCCTTCAGTGTGCACTGTTTTCTTCAGACTGAGAGGAAAAGAGAGGCCACACTCTTACCTGGATTGTTTTCTTGCTTCCTGTCAATATGTTGTACAGAAAAAATAAGGGCTAACAAAAGTCTCACTCTGCTCCAAATGTCTTCTTCTGCCCCAAGAATGTTACTTTGCCCCCACGTCTTTCATGAGAAAGGACAAAGGGAAAAAATAGAAGAAAATGCCACTTCTGGATGCAGCGTTTAAAATGGAGGGCAAAACAGGATGCTCAAAATACTTCTGATTTGCTGTCTGCTGCACTTTGACAGTTGAAGTCACACAAAAAAGAGCTCTTTGCACTTACCTAAAGACGCAATAGACATCACCCACACTGTGGTTTTTGGTTCAGCACCCCCTCCCCCAAAGTCTCTCTCTTTCACACACTTTCAATGAAGCGCTTATACAGTCATGTTATACATGTTTTATCAACGGTTTGTTAATTTGATGCATTTTATTACATTTCTTCCTCATTGGAATGTACAGACTGCACTTGTGTCAGAACAGAAGACCGCACATGCAGACAGCTTCCTTCCTGGTTTCAGAAGGTGCAATGCTGAACACTTAGTAAATGTTTCGTCAACATCAAATGGCTCCAGAGCTGCGTGGGGTTCCTGCATGTATATACTAATGCACTTTAATAAATACCTCCAGTCAAAATCATAATTTATCAGTGGTTAAATTGTCTAGATAGTATTTGTGTTATGATATATACATTTTAGTGCAAAATCAGCTGTCAATTTTGTATATAAACATTGGATCTTCGTAAAGGGCTAGAAAAATTACATCACATATCTAACGAGCCATCTTAGGATGGGACCAAGGCATTCCCCTCCTGCTATTAGCATATGGTAATGAAGCTTATAACATGGGTTTGGCCAAAAGATAGCAGATGAGAAATAGCAAGAATTGTTGTTTTTTGCATTACTCTAGCTATTTAGCTAATATTACTGTACTCACATGTAGCTCACTAGAAAAACTGCCATACAAAACAATGGATGTGGGACAGACAGGTGTAAATAATTTACTTACAGTTTGGGTCCATCTCAGGATGAAATACAGGATAAACAGTATCTTTAAGAAGTGCTGCATTAAAAGCCTATAAATTATTGCAGCGCCTTTTGTCCAACCTGCCGTCTATGTAGTCAATTTGCAAATAATAGGCTATAATGTATTTGTATATTCACAGCATAATATGTTTTTTGTTTGTTTGTTTTTTCAAGAGCTATGCTGCTTCTTTTGGATCCTAATCTGATTCCGGTTCAAATATGTATGGCTGCATATGTCTGACTGCTTTCATTGCATTAGATTCAGATTCAAGATTCAAGATTTTTATTTGTCACATACACACACGGGGTGTACAGTGAAATGAAAAGTGGCAATGCTCAACGAAAAAGTGCAAAAGGGCAACAGTACACAGTATTTACAGTAAAAGACAATAGAATTGAATTATTACAATAATTACAATAATTACAGCAACACAATATATATAATTATTACAATAATTACAGCAAGAGCTCTTATATAAAAAACAACACAATATATACAGTAAGAGCACTTGGAAATGGAGGGGAAACCTACTATAAATTATGTGTAGTCATTAAGTGTGTGTGTGTGTGGGTGTGCATAAGAGGGGCAGTGTGTGTGTCTTGGTGGGGGCCCTGGTGAGGTCAGAGTTCACAGTCCTGATGGCCTGAGGGAAGAAACTCTGTCTCAGTCTCTCTGTTTTGGCAGCGTGACTACGGAGGCGCTTGCCTGACCGCAGCAGCTGAAACAGTCCGTTGTTGGGGTGGTGAGGATCCTTCATGATCCTGCAGACTCTGGTTCTGCACCTCCTGGTGTATAAGTCCTGCAGGGTGGGGAGTGTAGTTCCAGTAGTGCGTTCAGCCGAACGCACTACTCTCTGCAGAGCCTTCCTGTCCTGAGCAGAGCTGTTGCCAAACCAGGCAGTGATGCTTCCGGTCAGGATGCTCTCTACAGCTCCAGAGTAGAAGGACTGAAGGATCCTCCGGGAGACTTTAAATTTCCTCAGCTGCCTGAGGTGGTAAAGGCGCTGCCTCGCCTTTCTCACCAGAGTGTCAGTGTGTGCTGTCCATGTGAGATCCTCGGTGATGTGGACTCCCAGGTATTTGTACCTGCTCACCCTCTCCACAGTGGTCCCATTAATCCCCAATGGTGAGTACGTCCTCTGTTGTTGTGTCCTCCTAAAGTCCACAATCAGCTCCTTAGTTTTTGTGACATTCAGGAGGAGGCTGTTGTCTTGGCACCAGAGTGACAGATCAGCAACTTCCTCCAGGTAGGCCTTCTCGTCGTTGTTGGAGATCAGGCCCACCACCACTGTGTCATCCGCAAACTTGATGATGGAGTTGGAGCTGGACCTGGCCACACAGTCATGTGTGTACAGGGAGTACAGTAGGGGGCTGAGGACGCAACCCTGGGGGGATCCTGTGTTCAGGGTGAGGGGGTTGGAGGTGTGTCTGCCCACCCTGACCACCTGGGGCCTGGCGGTCAGGAAGTCCAGGATCCAGGCACACAGGGGGGTGTTCAGTCCCAGCTCAATCAACTTGCCAGCCAGTCTGGTGGGGACTATGGTGTTGAAAGCTGAACTATAATCAATGAACAGCAGTCTCACGTAGCCCCCCTTCCGGCTGTCCAGATGAGAGAGTGTGGTATGCAGTACCTGGGAGACAGCATCATCCGTGGATCTGTTTGGACGATAAGCAAACTGCAGCGGGTCCATGGAGCAAGGGAGGAAGGCGCAGATGTATTCCTTAATCAGCCTCTCGAAGCATTTCATGACCACCGAGGTGAGGGCCACCGGTCGATAGTCATTCAGGCATGCTGGAGAAGCATTCTTGGGCACAGGGACAATAGTGGATCTCTTGAAGCAGGCGGGGACCACAGACTCAGCCAGGGAGATGTTGAATATAGTGGTGAACACTGGAGCTAGCTGGTTAGCACAGGTCTTCAGTACTCGCCCAGATATGCCATCTGGACCAGCAGCTTTCCTGGTGTTCACCCTCGTTAGAGCCCTCCTCACACTGTGC
The DNA here is from genome assembly GCA_029706075.1 of Aldrovandia affinis. Lineage (NCBI taxonomy): Eukaryota > Metazoa > Chordata > Actinopteri > Notacanthiformes > Halosauridae > Aldrovandia > Aldrovandia affinis. Next base: position 108,225 of record JAINUG010000101.1, read on the forward strand.
TCGGTCACCAAGAGCGTGTGTACGTCCCCAGCGGTAGAACTCACTTCGGCTATGCTAGCAGTGTTGTTGTTAGCCGGCGAGCTAGCGCTGTTGTTGCTAGCCTCAAACCGTGCATAAAATTAGTTCAGGTCGTCCGCTAGGGATGCGTCGGCACTCACCATTGCGGGGGGTCTGCCCTGGTAGTCTGTTATAGTCCGTAGCCCCTGCCATAGGCGTCTGGTGTCACGCTGCTCCATCTGCGACTCCACTCTGTCTCTGTACCTCCTCTTGGCCTCCTTCACCGCCCTTCTCAGTCCATAGGACGCTGCCTTGTGCTCATCCATGTTGCCGGATACAAGACCGGAGTTATAGGCAGCAGTGCGGGCATTCAAAGTGTCGCGGATGGATTTATCAACCCACGGTTTTTGGTTAGGAAAAGACCTAACTTTTACCGTGGGGACGATGGTGTCCACTAGCGTTGCTATGAAGCTTGTTACTACTTCCGTAAACACGCTGACGTCCCTGGAACTGGATTGGAACATGTCCCAGTCGACGTCACACAGAACTGTTAAGCCTTATTTATAACAGAAAATATAAGGGAGTTCAACTTATATTGCGATAAGACGAAATTCGGGGGTCAGGGTGATTTGGTGGGGGCCTCATTGAATATTCATCAATCCTGAATTCTTAGATGAGTGAAATGGGGGGGGTTACATCAAGACAGTATTTAAATAGTTTACTTCATAATTTTGGTGAATTAAAACACATGACGCATATTTGTCATGACTAGAGATTATTTGGACCACTGGAGGTGGTCTTTAACATTGACATAAACATGGGGAGATTTACTTCTTATGGAACATAATAACGTGGATAATAATGAAAGACAGTGCCCCCCCCAATGCTTTGTTTACTTTTAGTTTCTATCACAAAATGGGGCTTTTGAAAAAGCTGGGTCATGATTTTGACAAATTAATTCAACCATTGAAAAATGTGAGAGGCTGCAAATCAGTACCTTTAGGTCAACTAAAACAGTAGCGTAACATATTGAGATTTTTCAGTGCATAACATAACCCAGAATTCACCTACCTGAGGTCTGTCTCACGAAGTGGTTTAGCGAGCTAACTTTGGGCTTAATCCTGGGTTTTCGGTCTCACGACTGTGGCTCACTTTTAACAGGGTTGGTTGGTTGCATCGCCATGGTAACTTATGCCGCAAACTTAACCTGCTCCGGAGTAGGTTAAATTCAGGCTAACGGATCAAATCCTATAAAAAGCCTGCCCCCTCACCAATCAGCTCTCTGGAAAATGGCCTCACCAATCCTAGAGAATTGCGTAATCTGATTGGTCATGCAGTGGTTTGACAACTAGCTGACGTTATATGTTTTGTTATCATCATCATGGCGATATCTGTCGATCATTCAACGTCAGCTTTAAGTGACAGTGAAATAGTGAAATAGCCACTTACCTGTGAAAAGTTATCCCATGAACCTTGCTTCATATTTGTACCGCCAAATGCTGCAAAACTTTGTGGCATTTTTGCATCGGCTAATTCCTCTTCATACTGTGTTCACAGCCAGGTTCTGCGGAAAATCGTTGAGGAAACTTGGAAATTTGGAAATGAAGTAACTTGCATGTTATGCATACATTTCCCACGTTTATAACAATCCAAATTTAACGAAATTGGTTGAGAATTAAGCGAGTGACAGTAGATTTTATCAGGGGAAGTCTGCATCTCAATACACATGCGTTTGTTTAGACGCGGATCTTGCCCGCGCCAATATGGCGGCCGTGCAGACGCATCTGAAAAGGGTGAATTAGTCATCTACGTATTTATATCTATGGCCGTGCGGACCTATCGCTGCAACATACAACAGCAGCCAATGCGGTATCTACGTATTTATATCTATGGGCATTATGAGACACGTGTGGACCAATCAACTAAAGTAAGCTTGTGCGCGAAGAGAAACGGAAGTTTCTTTTTTTAAATAAAAATAATTACACGTTAGTTGTATAATTTCTATACATCAAACTGGACAGGGATACAATAAGAGACTAATTAAAACATAAATAATTTATTTCCACAAACTTTTCGCTATTTGAGATCTGAGGAAGTGACGTAACGCAGCGGAAGAAGCGGTCGTCCTCTTTCTACCATTAGGTGAGTGCGTGTGCACTGCGCGCTACCGCTCCTCCAATGGAAAATATTACTTTATAGCACAAATTCTGAATTTGTTGTCCTCAGACTACCATATTTTCTCAGCTAAAGTTTCTTTTTGCGTCTTGTTACAGATTTCAACCATGGGGCGGCGACCAGCGCGTTGGTAAGATATTTTGCCTCGGTTCTGCTGGAGCCGGACAACTCACGATCTCTGAAAATGGCCGCCAGCACGCCAAATATTCATTCCATAAGACCATGTGCAGTAACGTTAGCGTGTAAAAAAAAACAACCTATAAGCCATTAATGTCAACTCGTTGTAATGGAAAATGTTGGTGACACCCATGTTTAACTAGCTAGAGTTTTTCAAATGATCAGATACGGCTTTTGTTGCGTTGCTACGTGTAGCCAATTAGGTTAAGATTATAATTAAGTTGGCTAGCTAGCTACCTAACGTTAGTCGATAATGATGGTGACTGGGCTTACATTTGCTATTTAGTCAAATTACAACTGGCTAGTTCGCTAGCAACATACAACTAAACTGACCAGGTAGTTCGAACATTGATTAACGTTAGTTCCCGTATCACAATGGCAAATTGCTGGACGTAATTGTATGTCAAAGTACAGCGACGCACGATTCGAATTTGATTTGATTTGTGATCAAAGCAAACATGCTACATTTTCTGTAGTTAGCTGAATTGTGCCTCATACCTATCTTATCTCCTCTGTTTATATGAAAAAGTGCAGTTCAATAAGCTGACCAGACAGGGTGACGTACTGCTCTGGTGTGCAATGGCTGCTGACAGTAACTTCTCTGGTTGTGTATGTGCGCCGCTGGAAGTGCGGCGTGCTCTAAGGGACCTCTGGGACATTTTGATCATGTTTAAAGCTAAGCAATGATGTCTGCGCATACTGCTGTTACAAATGGAAAGATCTGAAAATGCTTTTAGAAGTCTGTTAGCTCGCTAGCCACATGTATATCTAAACCAGGGGTATCCAATCTTATCTGAGAAGCATGGGCGTCATTGTCAACAATCAAGACCTAGATTGGTTCAATCAGGTGTTTTGAAGTGCTGCACCTGCACCCACACCAGCCCTGCTCAGATGAGATTGGACACCCTATATCAAAACTGACATGGTGCTGCTGCTAGGGATATGTCAATATACTGGGGAAACTGTCTAGTTACAGTTACATCTTAATTACAGCACTGGTGACCATTCTGTGTAGCTACCTATTTGGTTTATCAGAGGCCCCTGACCCTGGAAATGCCAGAAGTCTTGCTGGTTTTTCTTTTCCTCATTTCAGATCCAAGAAACCAGATGTGATGAGTTTACCATAATTGACCATCATTAAGTGCTGGGTAACAATGCAAGCCAACAGTGGGTTGAAACAGCGGTCTAGTGTATATATATTCATGCTTGGTATAGCTAATCCATCACAGCTATAGAATCTCCGTAGTAGATTGGATGTTGCTGGTATTTTCCTGTATGTACGTTACCTCTTAAACCTAAATGTTTGTTCAGTTACAGATACTGTAAGAACAAGCCTTACCCGAAGTCCAGGTTCTGTCGTGGTGTGCCTGGTGAGTCCTGCCTTTCCCTCCAGGTTTAGCGGGGCCAGGTGAAGTGCAAGCCCTTAAAATGATCCCTATTCCTTTTCTGGGATGCACTGAGAAGCAATGCATCTACACAGGGGACCTCATAGGCCAGCACATTGCCACACTTCTAACAAGACATTAACATGTCAATATTTATATTGTAATTTTACATGTGTAATCTTTTCTTGGGTGAACACATTGTCTGCAGGTATCCATAGGCTTTCAGTGCATTTAGAAGTGTGCATTTATTCCATCTGAAAGCGATTTTTAAAAATCATTTTTATTGCAGCCCTCTGATGACAGTGAAATGCTGCATCACATTTTTGGTTACTCCCTCCCTCTTGTATTCCAGACCCCAAGATCAGAATCTTCGACCTGGGCAGGAAGAAGGCCAAGGTAGACGAGTTCCCGCTATGTGGTCACATGGTGTCTGATGAGTACGAGCAGCTCTCATCTGAAGGTGATGCCTTGTCTTGCCTTGTTTAAAATAGAGAGAGAAAAATTGAGTACAACACTTTGTTCACCTGCTTTGCCATGTTGCATCCAAACTTTCCTTTATTCATCTGAAAAAGTGCAGTTCAATAAGCTGACCAGACAGGGTGACGTACTGCTCTGGTGTGCAATGGCTGCTGACAGTAACTTCTCTGGTTGTGTATGTGCGCCGCTGGAAGTGCGGCGTGCTCTAAGGGACCTCTGGGACATTTTCAATGCAAGCCAACAGTGGGTTGAAACAGCGGTCTAGTGTATATATATTCATGCTTGGTATAGCTAATCCATCACAGCTATAGAATCTCCGTAGTAGATTGGATGTTGCTGGTATTTTCCTGTATGTACGTTACCTCTTAAACCTAAATGTTTGTTCAGTTACAGATACTGTAAGAACAAGCCTTACCCCAAGTCCAGGTTCTGTCGTGGTGTGCCTGGTGAGTCCTGCCTTTCCCTCCAGGTTTAGTGGGGCCAGGTGAAGTGCAAGCCCTTAAAATGATCCCTATTCCTTTTCTGGGATGCACTGAGAAGCAATGCATCTACACAGGGGACCTCGTAGGCCAGCACATTGCCACACTTATAACAAGACATTAACATGTCAATATTTATATTGTAATTTTACATGTGTAATCTTTTCTTGGGTGAACACATGGTCTGCAGGTATCCATAGGCTTTCAGTGCATTTATTCCATCTGAAAGCGATTTTTAAAAATCATTTTTATTGCAGCCCTCTGATGACAGTGAAATGCTGCATCACATTTTTGGTTACTCCCTCCCCTCTTGTATTCCAGACCCCAAGATCAGAATCTTCGACCTGGGCAGGAAGAAGGCCAAGGTAGACGAGTTCCCGCTATGTGGTCACATGGTGTCTGATGAGTACGAGCAGCTCTCATCTGAAGGTGATGCCTTGTCTTGCCTTGTTTAAAATAGAGAGAGAAAAATTAAGTACAACACTTTGTTCACCTGCTTTGCCATGTTGCATCCAAACTTTCCTTTATTCATCTGAAAAAGTGCAGTTCAATAAGCTGACCAGACAGGGTGGCGTACTGCTCTGGTGTGCAATGGCTGCTGACAGTAACTTCTCTGGTTGTGTATGTGCGCCGCTGGAAGTGCGGCGTGCTCTAAGGGACCTCTGGGACATTTTATTATAGATTTATTTTACTTTTTTGGTCGTTTGTTCCCTGCTTTTCTCACAATTTGGTGGCCGATTGTACGCTGTTTCTCTTTCGATTCGCCCTCCGCCACAAGCCCGCCACTATGGGTCAAGCTAACACCCCAAGGCCGGCAATGATCCGCCTCCTCCAAGACAGAACTCATCCACCTACTTTACAGGGACGCCCGTCGCATTTTTCTAGGGCGGACAGCCAATTGCCGCTGTCCGCCAGCCGGGTGTCGAACCACAGCTGCAGTGGGCAAATTGCATTCTGGCCAAAAGCTTTGATCGTTACGCCCCCACTAAGACACTTTAAAGTTGAGCACTGACATTCGCGTAGTGCTTTTTGAAATGCAAACGGATGAAAATGCACCGTTAAATTTTGGCTGGCTCGCTAGCCCACATTATACATCTAAACTGACCAGGTATTTGGAGAATTTATTAAATTAATTAAATTAATTTAAACTTCCCTTCAGAGCAGGAAGTTGAAGCAATTGGTTACTGCCTGATGTATCCTCCCTCGTGTCTTTAACCTTTTAAAAATCGGACGTCCCGCCGGCGGGACATAGATACGATCTGCGCGAATTCGGCCAAATACAGAAAAGTTACGTTAACAAAAGTGCACATGCCTTATATGGCTAGAAAGCTACGATTCTTGTGATTCGAATGATATAAACTATTCCAAGATAAGATCACAACAGCAGGTACAATCAGCCGCTATGTCAGACCTACAACAAACCAACAACCGAACAAAATTCTAGTCAACTCACCTACAAATTCAAATTGTAATCCACCGATCGATTACAATCCGACTAAAACGCTTATGTGACATTGGCAAAGAGTCCAGGCGATCCAATCCAGTAAAATATATAGTCCAAACCTCATTTTTCCTTCAAAAACACGCTGGGACCGCTGGAGCGTAAATACGCGCTTCACTACAGACTTGCGTAATCTTGCAAGTTTTCAGCTTCTAACTCCGGGTCAGGATCTCAGAATTACCATATTTTACTACAAAAATGTCTGACAGGTCTGACCTTTTGAATGACACCTCATTTGACCAAATAGGAGCTCCCAAGCGGCCTCAATAGCCGTCAATAGCCAATGCGTGTCTGTGTTCACCGCGTTTACCTTCTTATCTTTGATTTACGATAGCCTTATCAAATCGAAGCCGATTTAGCTGATAACTGACACATATCATTGTTTAGCTAATCCAATGAGCTAACGACATTTGGTTGGTTGAGCGGTCCTATATAAACTCACTTCTGGATAGGTTTATTGTACCAGTGGCCACGCGTAATTGCGCATCCCTATGATTACGCAGCTATGCGAATAATCTAGTAATGGCGAAACGGAGTGAAAATTTGAAATATTCAAGTATTTCATTATATTATAACATATATTGTTGTATATTTTGACATAAATAAACTATAGTTTAGTCTTTTGTTTGACTGTGAAGTGAAACTAACTTCTAAAAGGTAGTTTCTTATAAATTAGTCTGTGCCTGTGTTTGTCTTTTGTTTGACTGTGAAGTGTGAATTGTATGTGTGTGCTGTGTGTCCCCCCCTTTGTGCCCTCGCTCTTTTGTTTGACTAGGGAAGTGTGAAAGTGTATGTGTGTCTTCCCCCCTTTGTGTTTCATTGTGTGACTGAACTGCTGATGTGAGATGAGCTGTAAAAAAGAATACAGAAAGGACACTATAACCTCACTCAGGGATTTTGTAAATAGTTCATGTTTGCTGTGTTTTATTTATGCTCTATACTTTTTGAATGCAAATTTTATTTTTATTTCAAAATTGTATTTGTTCAGACAAGAAAGAAAAGGCCCCTTTGAGTCTCCAAATGGCACAGTTTGGGAACGCCTGGTGGTACCCTTCAAAAAAACTGTGTAATATGTTCATTTTTTGAGGTTTTGTTCTGAAATTTGAACCTGAACTTGGTAACACTTCATGCTATGTTCCTATGGTGTTTTCCAGCTTATACCTACCAGCTATAGTCACCTGCAGGCATCTGTTTCTACAAAAAATTCCAGGCGGAATTTATTTCCTTCAAATTCAGCACATTCAGACCACTATTACACAGTGCCAGAGGCACTTAGTGATTCTGACTGTTTTGCAATTCAAAAATTCAGAGTGTTATCTTTTGAATGAGACCAAAACCATGCATATACTGCAAGCGGTTGAAGAGCAGCTTTAATTTACTTTTGGGTATGTCGTTTTTGGGCGTTTTTGATAAATTCACTTAAACATGTAAGAGGTTAATGTGTATTAGAACAGTTCAGTAGACTCCAGCGTTACCATTTTCCACTTCATGTGAAGTCATTTGTAGAAGTGAACCAAAAAGCGGTGTTTAACGTTGTTTTGGTCTCTGCACAGCCCTGGAGGCGGCTCGTATCTGTGCCAACAAGTACATGGTGAAGACCTGTGGGAAGGACGGCTTCCACATCCGTGTGCGCCTGCACCCCTTCCACGTGATTCGCATCAACAAGATGTTGTCCTGTGCTGGGGCCGATAGGTGAGCCATCAGACGCAGCGGCTGGCTGCACATGTGCACTAGTCTGAGGTCTTCCACAGTTAATGGAGGATGTAGCACTGGTTCAGATAGGCTTGCATTTACAATGGGGATTTTCAAACTGGGGAAATGTGGATAGTGCCCCCAAAAAAACATGTAGTTGTACTGTTGGCTTTGTTGTGCTTTGTGTTACGTCTCTGCTATCAAATGTATCGTTGATCTGTATCCTCTCCCCCCACAGGCTCCAGACAGGGATGCGTGGTGCTTTTGGTAAGCCCCAGGGCACCGTGGCACGTGTCCACATCGGCCAGGTGATCATGTCCGTGCGCACCAAGGCCCAGAACAAGGAGCACATCATCGAGGCGCTCCGCAGAGCCAAGTTCAAGTTCCCCGGCCGTCAAAAGGTACAGCTCACAGCCATTTACATTACATTGGTTTTACACCTTACTGTGTGCAGATTGAAGAGGCCACATTCACTCCAGACGTTGGCAAACTGGGGCCAACTGTGTGCCTTTTACCCATCCTACCATGGCAGCATCCTACTTTATCACCTGTATTTGTCTGAAAACATGCAGTTCAATAAGCTGACAAGACAGGGTGACGTGCTGCTCTGGTGTGCACCGGCTGCTGACAGTAACTTCTCTGGTTGTGTACTGGCAGTGCGGCATGCTCTAAGGGACCTCTGGGACACAAACCCTAACCCAGACGATGAACTGGTGAAAATGGTTTTACATTCTGTTGGGGCAACTGCAATTTTGTTTCTAATCCATGTGCCCACAATGGCTGTCGTTCATGAAATTTAGTGCAGGTTTTAAAAGTTGGTAAAGTAGTAAACCATCTCCCGTCCTGCCCCACCCCTCCAGATCCACATCTCCAAGAAGTATGGTTTCACCAAGTTCAACGCCACTGACTTTGACGAGATGATGCAGGAGAAACGGCTGATTCCCGATGGCTGTGGGGTGAAGTACATCCCCAACCGTGGCCCGCTGGACCGTTGGAGAGCACTGCACGCTGTGTAAACTGTGCTGTGACTGATAGACCCAGACCAAATGGGCCAATAAAAGTGATAAACCGTCAGACTACTGCGTGTGGTGTTTGTGTAATGTGCGGATCTCTTCCAGTCCAGGAATAACCACGGTTTGTCTGGACTTGCATTTGTCCTGATGAGCTGTAAACTGGAGGCCCATACCTTACCTTCTAAACCAGGGGTGTCCAATCTTGTGCGAGAAGGGCCAGTGTGGGTGCAGGTTTTCTGTTGTAGCCCAACATTAAAACGCCTGATTAAACTAATCAAGGTCTAATCAACTTGATTTAGTTGACTGTTATTAGTTGGAATGGGTGGTGTAGAGCTTGGCTGCAGCCAAATAGGCCCTTTAAGATTGGACATCCCTGCTTTAAACCACCAATAGCTATTCCAACCTTTCTTTACATTGTAAAGTTGTGTAGCGCTTTATTAACCCACAGCCCAAGCGTCAGCTCCATGCTCTACTGAGCCACACTGAACCAAGTATTTGCTCTAACTAATCAACTGAACCACCTGATATCAATTAGCTCACCTCTTAAACCAAGGGGGTATACTACAGGGTTGCCAATCCTCCCGATTTCGCTGGGAGGCTCCTGGAAAATAAGCCCAACTCATGACCTTACAGCCATGTGCCGTATCCTCCTGGATTTGAAATAAGTGTTTTATTGTATTGTGTACCCGCTAGTGCTGGTGAACGAGTGTAGTTTACTGCATTCAGCACATGTAGGCTACCTGCTAGCGCTGCAGCTGATGAACGAATGTTTTTCACCCACTTCATCCCGATATAGCGTATGCAAATTTTCCGCAACGTTCGAGTGTCATTCAATGTGTAGTAGTCTATACTAGTACACTAGTATACTATACTAGCTTTTGCGACTTAGTATGTAAACAGTCACAATGGCCGAGGATAAACAGGAAGGCGAAGAAGTGGTTGCAGAAATTTAAATCGGAATACTGTGCTGAGTGGCCATGCATCAGGAAATCGCAAAAATGAATTTATATGATAAATTGCACATGCCTAATTTAGCGTCAAACCATGTAGTTATTCCTCACTGAAATGCATCATGTGAAAGAACTTTCAGCAGACCTGATTGAGAAGCTGTCGCATTCAGCCCCTTGCTACCAAAGAGACTATAGTAAGGATTTGGTCAGAAGCGCAAAGCAAGCAACCTACAAAGCTTTAAGCAGTGCAAAACAGGAAGAACAAGCAACTGGTTTGGAAGGAGAACCTATATAGGTAAAATATAAAACTATAGAAGTATTTTTTGACTAATGAAAATAAATATTTGGTATTATATGTGTACAAGGAGCCCCCTCCTAAAGAGTGAAGTGAAATCCAACTGATGAAATGAAAAGTGGGGAGGGGTGTACTGAATTTCAAGAGCACCAAGAGGGTGGTTGTATCATGGTTTATTTCTTGAATATTTGATAAAAATGCAACAATCTGAACTGGAGGTCCAACTTGAGGAATTGGGCTATGTCCAGGGGTCAGAGTTCATGGCGCAGGTACCGGTGGCTGGGCTTCATGTCCACTTCCACTGGGTAGTGATCACTGACCTCCAGAGCCTGAGCACAATTAATCACAAAGTGTAAAATGTAAAATGCTGCACGCTGTTTCCATTCTACTGTCAAACTGGTCTTTACCTCCTCCTCGGTGAGCTGAAACTCTCTTTTGAAGTTGAAGGGCTGAGCTGAGTTTGGGACAATCCCAGATAGCAGGTCCTTCCCGTGGACTACGATCCTGTGGGGAGGAAAAGGCATGAGAAGCCATTACATCTCAGATGAATGTACAACAGAATTAATTCAAAATAAAACATGTAAACTGTACTGCGTTAATGATGATGTAAGTGACAAATAATTAAGGAAGAGGGGACTTATAGCATGCACAGTGCATCAGCAGGTATGTGCAGTGCGCTAGCACGTAGTGTGCCTGTTGTATGTGTAATGGATTTGGTTCTGCCCACAGTGAGTTTTGAACCAAGGGTCTCGACGCGAGAAGAGAGCGATTTAGCCCGCTGAACTAAAGACTCAAGTCCCTAACTCTGGGAACTAATCGCACTCTTATCGACGTCACATTCTGTAGCGGACGCTCACATACCAGAGCTCACCCGCTACATTCTCCCCATCGAAACTCCTGCGGCAGTGCACAGTGTGTTAGCATGTACAGGTAGCTGCCAAAATATAGTGTCAAAGTGTCTTGATATGGCATTGGGCCACCACTAGCCACCAGATCAGCTTCAATGCACCATGGCATAGATTCTACAAACGTTTAGGACTCTACTAGGGATGCCACACCATTCTTCCACAAGAAATTCCATCATTTGGTGTTTTGTTGATGGAAAACACTTTATTTTGGCAGTTACCTGTAGCTTACCTGCCGTATGTGCAATGTGTTAGCCAATAGCTTACCTGTCGTATGCACAGTGTTTGCAGGTAACTTACCTGTCATAGGCACAGTGTGTTTTCTCACGGACTGTGGTGTCGTCTTCATCTGTGATCAGCCAACAGAATTTGGGGTCATTCCTCAGTCGGATCATACCCCAGCCCTTAACGGTAATGTATCCACATGCTGCGTTCAGATCCCCCAGGAACATCACGTTCTGGACATCCACAAACCAGGGGGAAAAGACTGACATGGAATTTACAGTTTACTAACCCAAGTACCACCCCTTACTACTCAACTACTAAATCTAAAACTGTAGGTGGAGGGATGGTGTTACAATTAATTTGACTTTTTCTAACTTTATATTGATACAGATATAAATACCATAAACATGACAAATATTCTCATCAAGTGTCTATGCACTGCAGTTCAGGGTTTATCTGCTCGGTCGAAGCTCCACCCATGGCTAGGACAACGTACAGCTTACAATTTACAAATAATGCTTTTAACGCAGTGGTTCATCCACATTGCCAACTTTTTCAGTAAATCATACAATCGTTAATACAACAAGCCCCCTTAGTCTTTGTAGTGTTTCAAAACTGCATAATGGGCCAAGTGAAATTGTAGCACAGGAGATTTGATTCAAATCTTATTAAACTGGAATCTTATTATCAGATAAGGAGATTACAACTAAGTCATATTACAAGACCTCGGTTTTCCACTTCTTGCGGACTGCCTGGAAAACGCTGTAGAGTTCGTCAATTTCCCGCATGGCATTTTTGGGACAGGTGTGCTGGCCCACCAGGACGAAATCCTTCACCACTATCACAGGTAACAGCCAGAGAAAAACCACACTGAACACTTCACCACTCATAAAAGAAAATACAGGTGCATTTGTGCTGTTGAGTAAATGCTTCTCATGAAGAAGGCAGCTCTACTGTCTTTGATTTCTGACTTAATACAATACAATCTAAAAACCCTAAATTGGTGTTCTTGGGTGACAGCTGCACATTGAGGAAACATAGTAAGTAAACAATTAGCATGGGTTCATAAGTTCACCAAATGGTTGGGACTCACAGGTATTGGGGGAGTGGAAGTGCACAATGAATGGTTCGCGAGAAAACACATCCGTGTCATTGGCCGTGCCCTCTGCGGGCTGCTGGTAGTGATAGTGCTCTCGAACCTGCAGCATCTCAGTCCTGGAAATAAATGGTGAGGAGACACTGGAATAATTTTAAACTTTTAAAGGACCATCGTGATAATAATGGTCTTATGAAGTAATATAACCTAACTTATCACCATAAAGAACTGCATTCATATGGCCTTTTTCAGGGTCACAAAACGTTTTCCATTGGGGGTGAGACCTCAACCCACTAGGGTGATACACAGCAACCATTTCACACCATAACACTCAGCACACATCAGTTGGTGAAGAAGGAGGGCTTGTTTTGTCATTGATACTGGGGGATGATTAGATGGCCTGACTGAGTGAGGCAATGTTGCCAGTACACTGGGGAACTACTCTATGTGATAAGTACCCAGCTTAGCTTCAGCACTAACCACGCCCAGCCCTGCTTAGCTTCAACCATCATTTATGGGAGGGTTACAGGGTGTTATAGTTCTTCTGAAAATGTATGATGTAAATTATTGAGGTTATTTGTATATGATAGAGGTTACAATGTATGGAGGTTGCCTGTATATTATATTGTCGGTTATAAGGTTTTGGAGATTACCTGTATATGTACACATACTGCTCCTTGTAGGTCCTTTTCCCCAGTCTCTTACTGTCCAAATGGGAGTAGGAATGAGATTTATCCAAGCTGTGATTGGACCAGAGGGAGTAGGAATGAGATTTATTCAAGCTGAGAGTTAAATCAGAAACTTCCCCCCCCCCCAGTGTGCATGCCTCCCCCCAAAAAGACATTACTACTGCTCCAAGCACCCCCACACCCCCTCCCCGGACCAACAAACAAATAACAACATCACCAGACCCAAAAGCCCCCATGTCTAATATCCTGCTGTGTACCTGTTTACCTGTTTAGTTCCCTCACCAGTGTTGGAATGGCTGTACCCTTTGAGTCTCGAACCTCCTGAATCAGACACAGGTCACAGCGAGCAATAATCTAGGACACAGAGAGGACACGGTCACCAAGAGAGGACACGGTCACAGAGACAGGACATGATCACAGAGACAGGACATGGTCACAGCCAGTGCAGCGCAAACTGTGTACTAAATTCTACGCTGGCCACTGCGACGGGTTCAATTCCTCTGGCTGGGAGTGCCACCGGGGGCGGCAATTGGCTGTCCGCCCCAGGGAGGGGGGAAGGAAGCCAACAGGAAGTTTGCTGTGCACAGGAGTGGCTCTGTAGTACCGGAGTTACGGTCGACAACCTGGCGAGTGCCGTCTCAGAGGAGACGATACTTCGCCTTTGTCACTACCGGTCACAGGGCTATGGCAGGGAACTCACAATACGAGGGGGGGATTGACATGAAAAATAGAGGGTGTAATTGGCTACTAAATTGGGATAAAATCAGAAACAAAATGTGTACACTGTGTACTAAACAAGCAAATGCACAAAGACAGAAAACACTCAAACACCTTCTACAACTTAACACAGCAATACAGCAAACACTGAAATGGCACTGATGGTGACAGTGTTAACATACACAGCAGAAAATATAATCAGTGCTGGGGCGGACACTTTAATTTCACCATAGCACTGCCTGGACCAACAACATGCAACAACCAAGGAGGGAAGGATTTAAAAGTATCTAAGAAGCATTTTCAATGCTCTGTCCTTTGTGTGCTACCTTTATCAGCAGGGCCATGACTCTCCTGTTGCTGGCTTTGGCCTCTCCAAAGCTGCGGACGTTGAAAGCGCAGATTTTGAGGGAGAGTGCCGTCGCCCACAGACAGAGGCCCAGCAGGCTGAACAGGAGAGGCCTCATTGTGCACTTCAGAATTGTTCCGTGAATACAGCGCTATTGTTTACAGAAAATAAAAACACAGATCGGCACTCCTCAGCACAACTACAGGTACAGTCCTCAAGTTTAGGAACACTAAAATGCACAGCACTACTGGAGCTGTCAGGACAACAGAACTCATTCTCCCTTGCAAGAACACTGTCAAAATATTCAGTCAGTAGTTAGTCAATACTACAATAACGACATTAAGAGATCATCCGAACTCACTATTTATGTTCCTATAAGCTTAATGTGGCTGAAATACAATCTCTACTTTTCACAAAAATGAAATATTACGAGATTTCCCAATTATTTCTCAATAAAGGTAGAATGCATATGAAAACAATTATTACAATTAGATTTAGGTAATCACTTTTAAATAACTGGTAATGAATCATTCTTGAGTGGTACTGAGTCAGCATAAACTTGATTGATAGGTATTGTCAATATTATTGTTTTAACTTTTGTATTGGCAGTGCTGCACATAATTATCTTTATATTGAATGTAAGTCTGTCTCTTACCTTCAGTGCCAGAGTGCCTGGAGCTCCATGTCCTAAATGAATCCTCTGTGTTGGTTTTTGGGGATGGACAGGTAATGAGAGAGAAAGGTGAGGGGTCCCTTTGAGCGATCTGCTGCGTCAGTGTTCAGTCAGCATGGAGCTCCATCTAGAACCTGAAAGGACTGAACATACACACCACACACACAATGGAGCCAGGCCATTCACGCACACTAACCGTGTATTGTCTACACACACACACATTTGCTCACTCACTGTCACAGGCAAGGACACAGTATGCTCACATACTAACTCTCTCTCTCTCTCTCTCTCTCTCTCTCACTCACACACACATACATACACACAGATGAGTGGAGCTGAATGCTGATTAACCAGACACGAGGGACACATTACAGCATAAATATATTTAAATATATTGACAAGACTGGAGCTGTTTCTACAGAGCCAAACAGACTCACTACCAAACACGGACACATTTTAATTGTATTATAATAGGGACAGGGCAGGGATTCATTCCTTGAGACATGCAGAGAACTACACATATTAGTAATCATTTTGGCTCTTAACCCATTTAGACCTAAAATGCCTGCTAAAAACGCCTATTAAAACCTAAGCAATTATTCTACACAACCTCTTAAAACCTGAGGGTTTTCTGGAAAAAAATTAAAAAAAAAGCAGACACCAACGTGCACTTCATTTCCCCCACGTCTATTTCAGCGAATCACAGCGCATTTCATTAATCGCAAAATCGAAGCGACCTAAACGTCACTCCAGGTCTTAATGGGTTAAACCCCTACATATAGTGGGGAAAATAAGTATTTCACCCCCTGCTGATTTTGTGAGTTTGCCCCCTTACAAAGAAAGGAACGGTCTATAATTTTCATGGTAGGTTCATCTTAACAGTGAGAGACAGAATATTTAAAGAAATCCCAGAAAATCACATTATATGAATTTTAAACATTTATTTGTGTTTTATTGAGGAAAATAAGTATTTCACCCCCTAGCAAAACATGACTCAGTACTTGGTGGAGAAACCCTTGTTGGCAAGCACAGCGGTCAGACGTTTCTTGTAGTTGGTCACCAAGTTTGCGCAGATCCCAGGAGGGATTTTGGCCCACTCCTCTCCAAATCCTTAGAAATCCATTTTCAGTGTTCTGGCTGAGGGAAGGAGGTTCTCACCCAAGATTTCCCGGTACATGGCCCCATTCATCCTCCCCTCGATCCGGTGAAGTCGTCCTGTCCCCTTAGCAGAGAAACAGCCCCAAAGCATAATGTTTCCACCGCCATGCTTGACGGTGGGGATGGTGTTCTTGGGGTCCAAGGCAGCTTTTTTCTTCCTCCAAACACGGCGAGTCGAGTTGATGCCAAAGAGCTCGATTTTAGTCTCATCTGACCACAGCACTTTCTCCCAAGCCTCCTCTGAATCATCCAGGTGCTCATTGGCAAACTTCAGACGGGCCTGTACATGTGCCTTCTTGAGCAGGGGGACCTTGTGGGCACTACAGGATTTCAATCCATTACGGCCCTGTGTTACCAATGGTCATCTTGGTTACTGTGGTCCCAGCTGCCTTGAGATCATCAACAAGCTCCAGCCGTGTAGTTCTGGGTTGTTCCCTCACCTTTCTCATGATCAGGTTCACTCCACGGTGAGATCTTGCGTGGAGCCCCAGACCGAGGGAGATTGATGGTCAATTGGTGTTTCTTCCATTTTCTAATTATCGCACCAACAGTTGACTCCTTCTCACCAAGCTGCTTGCCAATGGTCTTGTAGCCCATTCCAGTCTTGTGCAGGTCTACAATTTTGTCCCTGATGTCCTTAGACAATTCTTTGGTCTTGCCCATTGTGGAGAGGTTGGAATCTGATTCATTGATTGATTCTGTGGACAGTTGTCTTTTATACAGGTAGTACTTAATTAGGAATACTAATTAAGTAAGAGGACTAATCTGTGTGCCTCCTGGTCACATAACCGGTCTGTATAGGGAGCCAGAATTCTTGCTGTTTTGCTAGGGGTGAAATACTTATTTTCCTCAATAAAACACAAATAAATGTTTAAAATTCATATAATGTGATTTTCTGGGATTTTTTTAAATATTCTGTCTCTCACTGTTAAGATGAACCTACCATGAAATGTATAGACCGGCCGTTCCGTTCTTTGTAAGGGGGCAAACTCACAAAATCAGCAGGGGGTGAAATACTTATTTTCCCCACTGTACATACTTTTATTAGGCTTACCGAACACACTTGAGCATGTGCTGGATGTACTCAGCATTTCACTGTTCAGACCCTGAATGTTCAGGCTAAGACTTTTAATGATCAATCGGTCAAACTGGATGAATCAAAATATCAGATCACCCACTAACCTTTTCTTTCCCAATGTTACAGGTATGATACGCAGACGCCTGCAATGATGTCTTTTGCCGTTTTACTGCGCTGATCTTGTACGCTAACTTTGATTGTTCTTACCTTGTATTAATGCACATCTTGTAAGTCGCTCTGGATAAGAGCGTCTGCTAAATGCTTAAAATATAAATGTAAAATGTAAGCGAAAGCCTACAGATCAGAGTAAAAGTGAACCACCGCATCACCTGGCGATTGAGACAGAGGACAACGACATTAAGGAGCAACACTTTCCTGTAAAGCTGGGTAGGTCTCTATTCACTATTACAATCATTAAAAAGCAAAAGCAGTAGGCCTATATAACGTTACATTCAGTAGTAAGTTAGCTAGCATTAGCTAACTAACGTAACATTAGTTGCCTATAGTGTGCTGTAACGACATTACTCTGGTTAGCTCCACAGGGAGCTGGACCTCTGTAAAGCAAAAATATCAGCAGTGTGTCAGCCCAGTCTTCCACAAGATTTGGGTACTCGGGACTGGGCTTCCCATTGACAAAGTGCTGAAATAGTAATGAAAAAATAGTATTACATTTTGACATCAAGGTAACGTTACCCACTTGGTTTTCTAGAGCTTGACTGTAACATCTTAACGTTAGCAAGCTGGCTGGGTCACGAATAACAAAGCTAACATTTAGTCTAACTTTACCAACGTTGCAACCTGGAGCTGTATATCCAGACCGTAGCCACGTTAGCTTAGCTGGCTAACACTTTTCAGGATTTGATTTTGGTTTTGTAAAGGAAAAAAAACGTATATCTCCTTGCAACCTCTCTGGGTAACGAGTGTCACTGTTACAAGTGCCCCAGGCACAACGTTTAACCATAATTAGCTAAAAATCCACAAAACCAGCTCGAAAATGAAGAAAATCTCTAATTTTTGCGTCAAAGTCAATGGAGTGCAGCAAAAAACTGTCGGACCTCTGTCGGAGTATGTAAAACACGGCGCTGTGATTGGCCAGTTTGCGTTTTGGGGCGTGGTTTAGCAAAGGGTCAATTGGGAGAAAAACGGGAAACAAAATGTAAAAAAATTATAATAAATGCATTCCAGAGACCAGTGTGACTTTTACAGACAATTTATTTTCATTTGCAACATTCACATTCATAACATTGTTGACCAACTCAGCACGTGGTAACACAAGCAACACATTTCAATCTCAAAAACAAGCCTTAACAGCATTAAAAAAACGTATAATTTTTAATCTGCTTTTTTCTGCCAATAAAATAATTTAATTTGAACAAAACAAATGGTATCTACGCCACTTGACGTGGTGAATTGTGAATTGTCCCAAGTAATATTTATATTGTTACTAGTAACATTCAGATCGTCATTTTTCAGCCTTTAATGAAACAGGAATGAAATGCTCTCTAGCAACAAAGCCAGACTATGCTGAAACCAGAATACAGGATTCAGAGACAGACGATGTTTGACATGTGTTGAGAAATGCACTCTGGGAAATGAGAAATGCACTCCTCTAACTGGGTCTGGGGCTGAAAAGTATTTCCTTACAGCAACTTTTCAAATTACAGTGTTAACCTGGAATAAATTACTGGATTTATGAAAATTACATAAAGATACGACATGATTCAATGGTGTTCTCTGGTGTTCTCTGGTGTCCAGAGAGACAAAGTTAAACCCAAATAAAGGATTGGGTCCCTCAGGCTGAATCACAGGAACAGAGAGACATCAGAGCACAGCACAGAGGAAGAACACTAATAAATACCATTAACAAGCGCTTCCATCCTCATATATACAGAATAATCTCTCAGCGACACAATACTCACAACTGTACACTCTCTATTCCTAAAACACTCAAATCCACAGATTTGGAAATGACAGGAATAAGCTGAACAATAACTTTTTTTGAGTGGCCATCAAATCAACACTAGCCTTGCATTAATGCTGTCAATTCTGACAATGAAAGAAATACAAATAAAAATGTCAGCTATTTGAGGTCTACACAAGCTTCCCATTTCTGTGGGAAACAAGCAAAAACACAAAACACATACACACGCAGAAACACTTTCCTTCAGTAGAGGAGGATGGGTGTATAAGGACAGGTGAGGCAGGAGAGAGCGCTGCCCCTGGGGAAGGGCATGGCATGCAATAATGATGCAGATGCATGTTAGTTGGAGCTATCGCATGGCGCCAATCATTCACTAGTTTAAATAAATCTAAAGGCAACAAAACACTATGATGGGTTCGAGCAAGTCACTGAGAAAGTAGGATCGCTCCACCCATTTTGGGGATTTACGAAGCCTCACTCCACAGGGAGTGGACAAAGTGAATTGCACTTTGTCTCAGGAACCAATCTGCCAAAGCTGGCTCTGTCCCAATCACAAAAACTGTACAAAACTGACAGAGAATGGAGAAGCATGGAATGTTCTGGTCACCATCAAATCAAAATTATAGAAGGGGGAGAAATAAAGGAACATTCATGCAGAAAATGAGGGATTGAGAGAGTACAAGCTGGAGAGAAAGAAATGGGGTGGAATGTAGTTAGTTCTGGGGTGAATTGGGGAGAAGGGGGTGCAGACAAGATCAGGTGGTGGGGGGTCACTCATTCTGGGGCACGGAGATGGCGGGCCCTTTGGGGTCGTCGAAGCGGTCCATGGTGCGGAGCTGTGTGATCATGTGCAGGCCGTAGGTCAGGATCAGCAGCATCAGCAGAGACGTCAGCAGCCCCATCCAGATCCCGGGGGTGAAGAACCCTGCACAGTCATTGGCATAGGCAAAATCTTCCCCCGCTACGCTGAAGCCCTGGATCTACAGAGGGAGAGAGGAAGGGAGAGAATGAAAGATTAATCTCTGCATTGATTCATAATTATTATTATTATAGAGAGAAAGCTATTTAAGATATCTGTGTGTGCTGGTGAGTGTCTTGTGTGGTGGTTCTGTGTGTGCTCAGCATGGCACTGACAAAGCTTAGGTTGTGGGTTCGATTCCCATTGGGACCACATATACTGGAAAATGTATGCATTCACTACTGTAAGTCGCTTTGGATAAAAGCGTCTGCTAAATGGAATATGTATGTGTGAGGACTTCAGGGTAGTCAGAGGTCTCTAATGCTGGCAGAAAGTACCTGCAAGTCATCGAAGGACAGCCTCCATTGGGCGGGGTCCTTGGAGCTGAAGGGCACGAGCAGGGGGTAACGGTAGTTGGTGACAGATTTGCAGTGGTAGGAGTACTCAGCAGGGGCGTAGATTTCACGGCTGCCATTGAAGGTGACCTTCTGGGTGTCAAACTCCAGTTCCACGTGATCCAGTGTGAACCAATCGCGTGCAGACACCTTGTAGAAGCGCCGGCTCATGGAGAAGCTGTGGGTGGAGACATCAGGAGCGGCACACTTTCAAACATCAACAGGTACGGTTCAGACATGCTCAGATTTAAAACAGTCAGAATCTAGAGGTCTCACATGTGAAGGAGAGGCAGTGTTTGGACACCCAAAAGGGCTTTACTAAGGGTTTACTACAGTATTTGCATCTGACCATTGTGGCTGTATGCGTTCAACTGGAGTATGCACATAACAGGAGATAGTGGGATTAAAACAGACTGAGCTGCATACTATGCCATACAATACAGGTATAGAGTTAAGACAGAGCATGTAAGGCTACCAGTGTCCTCTGTGCACCTGTATGCACAGCTAAACTTACTTATAAAGTAAGTTAATTCCTGTTCTCAAGAAGCGTATTTTCCGGTTTTGCACAATACTCACGTGAGGCTTAAGGTCTGGAAGTCCATAATTTTCTGGTAATTGAGGACAAGTCTACAAAACACAAGAAGAGGCAAGCCAATCACAGAGCCTTTCACAACCAAGCCAGGCATCACAGCCTAAAATGATTACTATGATTCATTCATTTCCCCCCCCATTGGCAGAGGCTCTTATCCAGAGTGACTTATAAGGCTAATATGACAGGCTACATTGAATGCATATCACAGGAACAACGTCATTGAGAATACAGGTAGATAAATAACAGAACTGCCATTGGCACAGGGAATAGCTCTCTGGTCTTTCAGGTTGATGCTCAAAGTATAAACATACACTACCAGTCAAAGGTTTTAGAACACCCCCATTTTCCAGGTTTTACTGAAATGTAAGCAGTTCAAGTCCAGTGAATGGCCAGGTAAGCGGTAAACTGCCAGAGGTTAAAAAAAAAAAAGTTTAGGTTACCAAAAACTGAAAAATAATGTACATTTCAGAGTTATAAAAAAAAAAAAGGCCCTTTTCAGGGAACAAGTAATGGGTTAACATGGGTTAACAGTCACTCTGTGCAAGTTGCCAACTCTGGATGCAGCAAAAGAGCCCCAGACCATCACACTTCCTCCTCCATGTTTGACAGTTGGTGTCACACACTACTAAGGAACCATCCTTTCGCCTACTCAACAGCCTACAAAAAACTTTCAAAATTTCAAGATTTCAGCCTATTTTTCTTATTTTGCCATCTTAGCAATGGCTTTTGTACTGCCACGCGACCTGTCAAACCTGCAGCTTGAGGTCTTCTCTTCACAGTTGAAACTGAGACTTCCTTACTTCGACCAGTGTTAAGCTGTGCTTGAAGCTGTTGTCCTGTGAGCCGCCTATCACGCAAGCTGATTCTGATTTGTTGTGGCTTTGGGTCTGCCAGACCTCTTCCTGTCAGATTTCCTCTAGTTTCCAAGTGCCTTTTGATGGTGTAGGAAACTACTGACTGTCAAAAAATGTTTCAGTTTTTGGTAGCCTTTTTTTTTTTTTTTTTTTTTAAATAAACCTCTGGCAGTTTACCGCTTACCTTTGTACCATTTCAGGTTATTCAGTGGACTTGCTGAAATGCTTGCTTAAATTTCAGTAAAAACTGGAAAATGGGGGTGTTCTAAAACTTTTGACCGGTAGTGTACATCAGGATTTTAGCACACACATACAGGTAACTGCCAAAATAAGTGCGCTTGAGTAAATGAAGGGTTCTGGCAGCTCTTATGGTGTGGGGTGCATTGTTCCTGGCATGCTTCCATTTTGAGTGAAGCATTTCCATCCTGATGAGAGTGGTCTCTTCCAGGATGACAATGCCCCCATCCACAGGGCACAAGTGGTCACTGAATTGTTTGATGAGCATGAAAACGATGTAAACCATATGCCACGGCATGCCAATTGAACAATTATGGAGATTCTGGAGCAGCGCCTGAGACAGCGTTTTCCACCACCAAATGATGGATTTCTCATGGAAGAATCCCACCAATAGAGTTACAGAAATGTGTAGAATCTATGCCAAGGCGCATTGAAGCTGTTCTGGCGGCTCGTGGTGGCCCAATGCCTTATTAATGAACTTTATGTTGGGGTTTCCTTTATTGTTGCAGTTACCTGAAGCATCTAACCATTATCCTAAAGAGAGCCATACCAAGTCCATTACACTAAACACTACTTTAAAGAATTATACTAAACACTGCTTTAAAGCATTACACCAAACAATTATTTTAAATAACTGGAGAGAGCAGCAGTGAATCCATCTCCCATTCTGAAAGGGGAAGAAATGAGACGGTGTCTTCTGGCTTTAGTGAATAGTGCTTCATCACTCGGAAGTGCAGAAAAATGGTGAGACTTTTCTCATAATTATACTTTCGGAGCCCCAGCCTATCCCCATACCCCACGCTCACCGAGAGTGTGTGGCATTGCAGGAGGAGTTGGTCAGTGTGACGCTTGCAGTGGTGCCAAAGGTCAGAGGCCCGAGATCTTGGGCTGTCCACTGCTCGCCACGCTGTTGACTGACAGACAGTTTCTCCGCCCACAGCAGGATGCAGGGCTTCCCCTCACTGACAAACTGCAATGGGGCATAGGGGCTGCTGGGGGCCTGGAGCAAGGTGCGGCCCACAGAGCGCACGTCCACCGACGCCTCCTGCACCACCTACAGCACAGGGAGCGGAGACATATTCAGAACAGCAACAGGAACATGCAAGCAATATACTACAGAACTACAGGAACACACCAGCAATACTACAGAACTACAGGAACACAAGCAATACTACAGAACTACAGGAACACACCAGCAATACTGCACAACTACAGGAACATTCCAGCAACACTGCACAACTACAGGAACACAATCACTACTGTACCCACATAGGGTATGCACAGGAACAGACACACACAAATCACACTAACACAAATGTATCCGCATGCGCACGCGCACGCGCACACACATACGCATAAGTCTTACTTGTGACGGTTTTAGTGCGGTGTAGATGGCGGTGTACGGTACATCCTGGGCCTTCATGATATCCAGAACCTGACCAATCACTGCATCTGGAGCAAAAGAGGAGGCCCAAATTCACTTCTGGTGCTGTACCTCACTCACACTGCACCCCACCCCATGAATGTCTGAATGTCTTAATGCGATTAATTTTGGAAAGTAGAAGCGAGACAGTCACTGGGCTGCAGTATGATGAATCATCAAGCCTTGGACAGAAAACTCTGTCCGTCCCCTGTGTTATTTGTGTTGTAAGGAAGTGAAATTCTGCCAGCTTTAGGAAGCTCAGATCGTCACCAGCCTACCCACTCACCGTTTCCAGTGAGCGCGTCCCTGGGTGACATCAGGCCAGAGCTGAAACAGAGCGTGCAAAAAATAAATAACTTTAGAATTTTTGGTTCAGCTAATTAATTTAGGGTTCAGTTCCAAAAGCAGAGTTTTCATTATCCCACTCTGTTACAATAACACATTAAACACAATCAAAAGCAACAGCTTGCTAGGTCTCCCTCACACAGGATCGGAACATCCCCCCTATTGCACAAAGCTCAACTAAAAAAAAAATTATACGGTCATAAAATTTGACATATAACAATCCTTTCACCATAACATAAGAACAGTTCAGAAACAACACAACATATTCCACATTCCAGAAACAGATTTCACGTCATAAAACACATGAGGAACACATTAATGCCACTGATCACAAGTGATTATAATAATAATGACTATAATATCAATCTGTCATAACAATAATAATAATGTGCATTTATAATAGTAATAATTACCTGGCACTGTAGGGCAAACGAATGACCAGCAGGGTGGCAACAGATGCATTGAGACTCAGCTGGGCCAGACTGGCAGGGTCCAGGTAGAGGGGGGGGGTGCCAAGGTGCTGCTGCAGAAGGGGCAGAACAGCGCTGCAGCCCCCCCAAGACAGAGCCGGCAGCACCAGTGGGGAGGGGGATGCCTGCAGGGCAGACTGGGGGGAAAGAACCAGAGTCACCAAGCATAGACTGACTCTGACTCTGACACACACACACACACACACACACACACACACACACACACACACACACACACACACACACACACACACACACACACACACACAGTCTCAAACAGTCACACTTCATGTGAATCTGTAGTGGCGTTTCAGTTCAGAAACAGAGCCCATACACTGTACTGGATACAAGAAGATCTGCCTTTCAAACCGAAATTACCTGCAAATCAAACTAACAACTGTGCTGAAAGCAGGTGGGATGGGTCTGTCTGACCAGAATCATAAACACTTCTGACACGTGTACAGTAACCTTACGAGGAGGCTGTGTGGATGCGGGGTGGTTACCTCCAGGTGAGGGAAAGCGCTGTCCTGCTTGTTTCCAAACACACCTCCAAACACAGTGAAGTCATCCATGCTCAACTAGACAAAGCAGAGACACAGAAAGCAGTTGACAGGAGGTTCTTCAGGCTCTCAATCTACTCACACTTTTCTTCTCTGTCAGCAGACAGACAGGGGAATGCTGCTTTACAGTCAGACGCTACTGCAAACACAGCCTTGACTGTGTGCTTGGCTGGAGATACACCTCCAGGCCCAAGGAACTGCTCTGTCCTCAACCGCTACACTTTAAATTCCTCCATTTGGCCTACAGAGGGCAGTGCTCACCCAGCTCAATCAAAACCCCACTGCAGAAACTCCATTTAATCAGTAGGTGTCATTTCCCTTTTCCTTGATCTAGGCCAGTGGTTCCCAACCTCGGTCCTGGGGGCCCACTGTGTATGCTGGTTTTTGTTACTGCCAGCCTATTGATCAATTAAGGTTGTTGAAAACATCTACATAAGTTCTACCATCATTTTTTCTTTAAATTCATTTGAACACAATGCAGGTTTTTGCCAATCCTCGCTGTCATTGAATTCTTCATCTTTTACAAATAGTTGATCAGCTGTTCACTTAAAAAATGAGGCCCCCACTGATTTCACCTGTCTACAATTAAATCAATTAAAATATGTAACCTCTTTTTAAAGGAATCATGTGTCATACAGCGCATTACAGAAAATGAGAGCAATCGTGACAGATTAAAGGTCCTGGGATGTGAACAGTGACGTTTATTGCTCATGGCATGCATAGCCATTTCTGACATATGGTCTTAACAGAGTAAATCATGCTTTAATAGAAATTAAGTATCTAATTAAGAACAATTAATAGCTAGTTACAACAGAGAGGCTGCAATTATGGTTGGAACAAAAACCAGCACACACAGTGGGCCCCCAGGACTGAGGTTGCAAACCACTGATCTAGGCCTTTATATAGTTATAATATTATGTTTCGTTGAAATGTTCTCACTGTACACATTGTGAAGACAAGGGGCACAAAGGCCTCTTCCACTTGATGAAAGGAGGAATATCCGTCTTTGTTTACTAGAGAAAGAGCAAGATGTGGGTGTTTAAGGGCCTGACCTGGTCCTGTAAGAACAGCAGCGTGTTCTGTGGTGCGGCGCTCAGAGCCGAACTGAGGTAGGAGTCCAGCTGGGTGGCGGACACAATGTGCCCTGCCGGCGGCAGACTCTGCAGGGGTATGGAGTACCTGGACATTCAGGAGAGACGACGACCATCACATCACTGAATCAAATCATTCAAAAACTAAGAGCAGCGTTACGTTACAGAAGAGACCATGCTTTTCAATATAGGATATCAACTAATTCTTGATTATTTTCCATGTACAATGTACATGCAACCAGAAAGGATTCGCTACTTTGCTTTACTCTTACATTTTTATCTGGTTTACATTCCTAATTGTATCCCAATTATTAACATTATCCAATTTCCCTGCTGGAAATTCCACCACAAGCCAGCTCAAGATGGTCTAGCTCAGTCGTGTTTACTCTTGCCATTGGACAGCCACAGGGTGTGCAAGTTTGCATAATACAAAGTGCTCGTTACCTCACAAACGAGCATTGACCAGCTTAAATTAGATTTTTGCTGGCTTTTTTTTTTAGCAGGGTTACATGTCTAACTAATAATTAACCAAACCATTTCGGCATTCCTAATTCCTGCCAAGATTGGAGGGCAGACATATAATATGATAATAACAGCTGGTAAATTGGCAGGCTTAATTCTGGATTTAACGTTAGAGTGCTTGTTTCGCAGCAGTATGTAACACCGAATCGTCATGTCATTTGACTGACGCAAACAGCGCATTCCATGACACCCAACTGATCAAATAATCACCAAAAATAAGATACTTTAGAGATACACGGAAATCCTGGATGGATATTCCTTCAAAATGTCCAAATTCGGTACTGAATAAACGAAGGTTATCAGGTTTTCGTTATAGCCAACTGACTTTGCTAGCTAGCTACCAAGCACAAACTACACATTTAAACGATCCATTGTGGGGACAACAAACAACACAAAAACATTTACCCTTCGCTGGACCATAGCACCAATGGCACCTGGTCGCTGCAGATCCCAGTAGAGAGTATGGTGAATAAAACAAGAGAAAATGCCATTACACCAGGAACAGTGGATACCCACGAGACGGCCATTTTGTGTTTTTACTCCAGCGATAAGGTCACGTGGTTACGACCGGCTGACTGTCATGTGAGCGGAGGAGCACTTCCTCTTACCTCTAAGCGGCACTGCTAAGCCTAACTGTATTTTAATCATTGTATTCTTCCCAATGTCTGTTGTTATATTCTGTGTATTCTTATATGTCTATTTTAACTTTGGCTGCAACCAAATTACCCTCTGGGACAATACAGATCTTGAATTGAATTGTACGCAACCCATTGTCCTTCTGTTTGGTTTATAGTTCCGCATTTTCAGCGTCAAATGTGTTATCACTCGCCATATGAAATTGACTTATCAATTTGCGCAACTCCTACAACTTCAAATAACTAAGGGACGAGTGTATAGAAATATAGATACGTTATCTTAATTAAATAACCTGTCTATAAAGTCAGTTGAATACAAATAAAATATATTGTTTTGGGTTATCATTAATGGATGGGGAATATACAAGTCGACACTGTTAATGAGGGACCTAAGCATGCTGATTCTGTTTTCAGTCAGTGCTTTATTCATTTACGTTTGCATTTGGTTACAGATGTTACACAATGCCCTGTTGTGGATGCAAGGCGGCAGGTGGCCGGGAACGACGGGAATCAGCCCATACGATTCAGGAGGAGCGCCACCATCTGGGACTTCACTGGGTATAACCAACCAAGCCCAGTGTGGAAGCTAGATATTTCACTTATTTGCGTGAGGCACTAGGTAGCCTACAGCAAAATAAAGGTATACAAATAGCTTAATGACTATAAAATCCTTCCAAATTCTACTCCCTGACTCTATACGACAGGCATGCACACGTTCTATGTTTTAGTTGGTAAATCAATGTTGTAATTTCAGTGGACGTGGCGTCACGTGTAGTATGATTCATCGCCTTTAGAGGGGGGTGTTGCATTATAGTTGGCCGTTCTCATACGCCCTCGGCTGTTTAGGGTGTTCACATCGTACACTGTTTGCAATATGACCACTGTTTGGCCAGCAATATACAATGGTCTCAACCAATCATCACATGTGAATAACATCTGTATATGCAACCGGAACATATTATTTCTAATCATATTCAGGAAACAACCGATCCATCAAGTGTAATTTTCTAAACGTATGGTTTTAAATGCAGAATTTTATCAGCCAGAGATAGGCTTTTTACTTGCCAAAGTAAACAAATTAACCAAAATGAAACTATTTGTTGCTGGCTCGGTCTATATACAGTAACCATTGCAGTGCCCCTCGCATACACTGCGTTCTATACTGTTCTTTAATAATCTTATTTTTCTTTTTCTATTTCCATAGGCCTACAATTAAATAATAATAATAAATATACGACGCTGGCCGTTCATATTGTCTGCTATTCTTTTTAGCTCAGTGTCAAAACGAGATTCTCACTTTATTATCGCACGACATATAACCTTGTTAGTATACCAAACCATCGCTTCCCTTGTGACAGTCAACTAACCCTGCACTTGTGACAATAAGTATTCACCTTGCCGTACCTCTTCCACCCTGTTTTCATAACCGAAGGACCAAGTGAAGGGACGAATGGCTTCAAACACACCCAAAAAACGACTATCAACCCTGTACCATGCCTTATCTATACTATTGTGGAAAAAACTGCGTGCTTTGAAGTCAGATCGCCTGCCCCTGGGCGCCGCCTTGCCGAAAACCGACACATCGTGCATTTCTGATTGTGCTCGGGACAGATTAAAAACACCGAGAACATTAGCTTTCTCGTACACTCCACATAATGAAAGGTGACCATGACAACGATGAAACTGCGATTCTTTTGGAGAGCCATTACTTGGACAAATCACAAAAGCTGGTAATGAGTGCTCCATTAACCTATAGCTTGATCGCTCTCCGTGGTGCTGGAAATCGAACCTGCGTGCCCTGCCTGTGGTGCTGTCCATGGTACCGATGTCGAACCCTTCAATCGAATCTGCTGTGTTCCGGTTGCTCGAATTTCGAAACCGCAAATCGCCCGTCCATTCAGAGCATCCGCTGTAAACTCACCGTCTACTTATATCCCCTATCAACAACCTAATTTATTTAGTAATTTGATGGTAATTTAATATTACAAAAATAAAAATATATCATTCAATTTAGCAATAGAGGGCGTTTGTATATTTATGTTTACTATATGCACGTAGACGGGTACGTTTGAATGAATTCAAGTAAAAAATTAGGCTATTGGTGATGCGTTATAAGAGCTTATTGAGAACAGTCTGATTAAACGGGAAAATAGCTAGATGTATGGGTTCGTATGTGCGTGAGCATGTTAATCTGTGGCCTATGCGTCTTCGCGTGCAGAGAACGCATGGCCGAGCTGTCGTCCGTCTCTCCTCAGCACCTGAGCCATGGCTATACCACTGAGGTATCGATTCCCGCACAGCGAGGAGCGACGCAGCCGGCGGAGGAATACCACAGCCTCCGCACCAAGGTCACCGACTGCACCGTCTCCAGTACTGGGGGTTACAGAATAATAACGACAATAGATACAATAGTAGGTTATACCAAATTTTAGCTGTGTGTTAAACATGCAAATATTTGCCAGCATTACAGAATTAGACACATTAGATTTTTGTCCACACACTGCCCGGGGGTGGGCGGGGATACAGGAAATGTTGATCTTCCATCGCAGGGAGGGGGAAAGCGGGGGGGGGGGGGGTGACGTGGGCCGCGCAGGGAGGGGGGTGCAGTACTAGTTCCCGACGCGGACGTATCTGGGATGGGAGGAAGAGTTCCACGGACAGGGCCATCTTTGGTCGTTCTCGCCGGGTGCAATACTCACTCCAGGAATCGTTTTCAATTCACTATTAAAGAAATAAAACCTTGAATAGCGACGTCTTGCTTATCGCAGTCAAGCGAAAAACAAGAATCTGGTCACAATAGTGCATTTTGTCTATTCATCTCTATTCTGGCACATTTGCTTGAATTTCACAAGGCAGTTGCAGGACCGGAGCAGCGGTGATACGACATGGATGAGGAATACGATGTGATCGTACTAGGCACCGGACTCACAGTGAGTATCTACCCTGGCACTACAACTGTGCAAACGGCTTTGGATTTATTGCCGGATTACTGTAGTATGCATGTTTGTCTCTAAAGAAGTGAAAGAGTATTTTAAAAAGAGATTCCATAATTATGTATTACAGGATTGACAGAGCCTCGGTGTCCGTTTCATTGGCATCTGACATCACTAGTACTTTCAACACTGGGATTTGAAATAAGACATCGCATTATAATAAAGCATTCAGATACAGATATGTTATCCAACCAAACGTTATAACAATGCCTTTAGAAAGGGCTTACGTGTGTCTTTATCTGGTGTAAACAGAGCGAATTATATTGTAAAAAGCATATCCAGCATATCCAAGCTTCCTTGTGGCAAAGGCATCTAGTATTAGACATTATGGATCGTTCCCTCTGTTAAAATGTGGCATTCAAATCGACTAGTCGTGAATATAGGCCTAGTGACACACCGTATTCGGATCTGACAGGCCCGAGTACGACTGAGAGGAAAAAAAACGTTTTGAATTATTGATCGCGAGAGCGTTTCTGTTCGTCCCTGTATAATGTTCCGCTGAGGAGCTCTAGTTAACACACCCTGTTGTGCATCTGTCGTGAAGCATAAAAAGGTACAGGGATTCTCGACAGAGGAGATAACACCTCGCTTTTTGCTTGATATCTCCACGTCTATAATCCAAAATTATGTATACGGCAGAAATGAATGATACATGTTAATGTCATTCAATGCTATATTACAGCTTTGCGGACTATTGCATTGAGATTTGTGTCAACCCTACGATGGTGACATACCAAATTGTTCTGGCGCAGAGGGAATTCACCAGGGTTTTAGGTTTTAGTCGCGTCAAAACAGTAAAGTAAATTAACTCAATATGTCAAACTCGTACGCAATTGATAAATAAACTATTCAAAATATATTTGTTATTATTACTGTTAATGTCAACAGAAACAATAATAACAAAAAACAGTCATAATAATAATGAACTAGACCAACACACAAACATACACACACACACACACACACACACACACTTCACCTCACACACATCACACAATGCCAGTGTTGCATAACACTACAATACGGCATCCATATGACGTCATATCTAGACGTCCCGTGGTCTCTAAATATTGTAAAATCAAACTCATATTGCAGAGGACAATATATTTTTTGTAGGCTATTTGATTCTATAGGACATGTCTATTTGTTTATATATTTATATATATGTGTAGCCGTGAGAAGAGAATAAACGATATATTTTGCGTTATTGACCACACATGTTGAGATATTGGGTTGCATTTACTCGCTTCTCTATGTATTCCTTAGTACCGGTCACCAAGAGTCAGTGCATAATACCGCGTGCCATTTTTACTAGCTGCAGCGCAGACAGTGTGTGTCTTGGGTGGGGTTTTGGAAGACCGGGGTATCCCAGCGTGCACTGCACCGTCGGAACAGTGGCAGAAGCAGTGGCAGCAACGATGAATGATTCTGCGCAGACGGGCAAAGGAAGAGAGCAGTGCGGAGGGAGGGGGAAATTACTGGTCTGTGCAATGAAAAAATTCAGGAACGTTAATCGAAATGTGATCCCAAAGCCCAGACCTTAATTTCAGTTACAATCTAGCCTGTTTCAGCTCAAGAATCCCCCAGTCATCGTACATAGACACGGAAACAACATTTATGGAGACACTACAGTGCGTAACATTGCGTTGTAAGATACGATTCGGGTTTGATTTATTTGTTTAAGCACGCCTTACTTTCATGTCATTCGTTGCTTCTACAAGTTTTTGTGTTTTTTTGTGTGTTTTTTTAAAACTCGACAGTGAGAATGCGCGAAACATGTAGATGATTGTAAATCATTCTTATTGGCACATGTTATGACATGTGTTAAGCAGGATATACCCATGCAAATAGTAGTGGAGGAGTATTTTACATGGAAAGCTGGGTACAGTTCTAATAAGGCCTTGCATAGTTTATACCCTTTCTGATGTATAATAGCCATTATGTTAAGACGAATATGTAAAATGTGTTGATGAGGTCTGTGCCCTATGGAGATTAACATTTACTGTCAGTTTATGCCCCTGTCTGCTAGGGTGTGAGCTTTCTCGACTGTTTAAATGATAAACAACATATATGGCATACGTTTGCAGATATTTCTTCTTGCCGTTCATTGATTATCATTAGTAAAAATATATACATATTTTATCAATAATTGCTAACAAAAAACTTTCTATGTAGTTCACTGTGTTGCAATTAGCTCAAACAATGAGGTTTGTAGACCATAATCCTCTTTGGTTTAAAAAAATGCTTAGCAGTGTTTAATTGTAGAGTGTAAATGTATCCTTTGTGACTGTTTGTGCGTGTGTGCATGTGTCTGCGCAGGAATGCATTCTGTCTGGGATCATGTCTGTCAACGGGAAGAAGGTGCTTCACATGGACCGGAACCCATACTACGGCGGGGAGAGTTCCTCCATTACTCCACTGGAGGAGGTAAGGAGGAGTGTGTTCCACTATTGCTCCTCTCGAGGAGGTGAGGAGGAGGAGAGCTCCTCTGTTGCTCTTCCGAAGAAGGTACTGTAAGGAGAGGAGTGCAATGAATCCACCCAACAAGAACATGTTCCTCCCAGGGGGGCACAGAGGAGGCAGAGGTGCTGGTCTTTAAAGTCATAACTCTCCTCAACCCATTTTTTTATGTGACCAGTCAACGTATGGATCAACCATCAGCAAATTACTCCTTTTGACTTAATCAGGACTTAAAAGTGGTGCCATCACCGTACCCGTGCGCAATATGCTTTCAATGAGAGCTATATTATGTGCAATTATGCCAAAGAGGTTGTATTTAATTTTTAAAACTTTTTTGATATGAAAGTGCACTACAGTAATGGTATCATATTACAGTAAATGGATTCAAGTTGAAAGTAACTATCTGCTAATGGCTAATCCGATTTAAATGGTCAGTATTTGTTAATTGTGTAAAACAGGCTCATGACAGTTATGAAGTAAAGGTGAGTTTCCCTGCCTCTCCTTCCTGTAGCTATGCCTGTTGTAGTCTGCTGGCCCAAGTGATTTTTGTTGAAATTCCAGTGAAATTATATTTCCCTCACTCTCTTACTCTTGTACTCCCTCTGAAGCAACTGTGTTCAGACAGGTGTCATGTGATCTGTGTCATGTGGTCTCCTTTTGGGTTTTGTTGCAGCTGTACAAGCGCTTCGGCCTTCCCGACAGC
The DNA here is from genome assembly GCA_029706075.1 of Aldrovandia affinis. Taxonomy (NCBI): domain Eukaryota; kingdom Metazoa; phylum Chordata; class Actinopteri; order Notacanthiformes; family Halosauridae; genus Aldrovandia; species Aldrovandia affinis. Next base: position 141,412 of record JAINUG010000101.1, read on the forward strand.
CCCCCAGAGTCAATGGGTCGAGGAAGGGACTGGAATGTTGACCTCATCCCCAAATTCCTCATGGCCAATGGTTAACACTTTTTGTCTTTCTCACTGTTGCCTGTGGTTATATTGTCTGTGTGTTTGTGTGTGTATGTCTGTGTATGCATTTATCTGTACACATGTGTGTCATGTGTGTGTGTGTGTGTGTGTGTGTGTGTGTGTGTGTGTGTGTGTGTGTGTGTGTGTGTGTGAGAGAGAGTGTGAGTGTGTGGGTGTATGTGCAAGTTTGTGTGTGAGTGTATGTAAGTGTGTGATTTGTGCCTGTGTGTGTGTGTGTGGGTGGGTGGATGTATGTGTATGAGTGAGTGAGTGAGTGAGTGTGTGTGTGTGTGTGTGTGTGTGTGCATGTGTATATGTGTGTATGTGTGTGTGTGTGTGTGTGCATACAGTGTGTGTACATTTCTGTGTGTGTGTGTGTGTGTGTGCATGTGTGCATGTGCATACATGTGTATATGTATGTGAGTGAGTGTGTGTATATGCCTCTTGCCAGTAGTTGTTCCCTTGCTGGTGTGGTTGTAATGTGGAGCATGTAATGTGTTTCCTCCAGGCCAGCTGGTGAAGATGCTGCTGTACACGGAAGTGACCCGATACCTGGACTTTAAGGTAGTGGAGGGCAGCTTTGTGTACAAGGGAGGGAAGATCTACAAAGTACCCTCCACAGAGACCGAAGCACTGGCTTCAAGTAAGGGAGCGTCTCACAAGTGCAGTACACTGCGTTTAATTGTTGAGTGAGTACTGAGGCTTGTACTGAAAAATAAAAATAGATTCTGCAGTATTTCCCTCAGATTCTCTGTCTGTCAGAGGGTAAGTAGACTGTGTTATACTGTATATGCAGCGTTAAGAATGCAGGGGGTTCAGATAGAACATGTACAGAGAAAGAGTGACAGGAAGAGAAGAGGTGAAGATTAAACAGAGTGGTTAAACTGTCTGGCATCAGAAGGAGCACTCTGGTACCATGATTACTGCATGTGGCTGGTGCTGTGAACCTGTTGTTCTATTACTGCTGTTATACCCAAACAAGACTCCAGCAGGAATAGAACACTTTCAAATAAAATAAAACAAAATAAAATAAGCCCCAAAGGTCAATTATAGTGGCCAAAGATTGGGAATTCCTAGTTTCAGAGTTAATTTTTGACAGGTGTCTACATGGGTTTTTGAAGAGTTGTTTATTTCAGCTGCATGCAGTAAAATGAATGTTTAGCCTGTGTTCTGTGATCTGTTAGACTCGCACCGCTCCTGATTCCCAAACTGCCTGTTTCAATATCATGGAAATGTTTGTGTGCATGTTTAGATCTCATGGGAATGTTTGAGAAGAGGAGATTCAGGAAGTTCTTGGTGTTTGTGGCCAACTTTGACGAGAATGACCCTAAGACCTTTGAGGGCGTGGACCCCAAACTCACCACCATGAGGGATGTGTACAAGAAGTTTGACCTGGGCCAGGATGTCATAGACTTCACTGGCCATGCCTTGGCCCTCTACAGGACAGACGAGTAAGGCACAGTTAATATACATGTCGATTACATCTGATGGAGTCTTAAAGTGCCAGTGTGTTATAATACACCCTTGTGGAAATGGATGCAAATTGCAAAAACAGTCCAATCAAAGCCAAAAACTGCTGTTGTGTTGCAAAATCCATCTGTAACATCCATAGAATTTGTTAACACCCCATGCAGGTCAATGCCGACATTAAGAAATGTAGGCTATACTTGGTAATCTACTTGCATGAGAATCGAGATAGCGGTGTAACTTTGATGAGGTTATGTCAGGGCTCAAGCTAAAATGATAATTTCTTGCTGTTGGGTTGAACAATTATTCAATAAAACTAACATTATGAATTTAGCAACCTGCCATGACTTATATAGTCTGCTAGCTCTATAAATAAATTAAAGTGGTAATTCAGCTAAGTTTGCTAGAATTGCTCACACCTTAGTAAGATGTTCAAATGTTATTCATTTTGTAAAGTAAAGTTTGATTTTAATCGGCATATCAGTCATGACCAAAGTGCACCCTGACTGTATATGCAACCATTATGACTGCATAAACTAATAATTGAACTATTTTACAAATGACAAATAATAATTGTCAGACACAAAAATGAAATCTTTCAAGATATGGAAAATATTTCACTGCCTACTTTGTCCAACCTTGCCAAAAAAGTAAATTCAACAAGGTGAAAGCATGAATAAAGCTGCACACATCACTCAACACGCCCCCTCACTCGTCATTCCAGCGGTGCCAATGACACGGACCAATCATCTTTGTTATCTATACTTGTTAATTTCCACATTCACAGTGTAAAGTGATATTGTTAAGTCAAAGGCATGCATTAAAATGCAGAAAATCTTTTATTTTGCATCTTGATGAAAGTAAAACATGGAAATGTTCAATTTGACCTTTATTTTCACTTTTAAACAGAGGCATTTATTCAGGTTTCAATGCATTGAGGTCAAGCCTGCTCTCTCTCTCTCTCTCTCTCCCCCCCCTCCCCCTCTCTCTCTCTCTTTCTGTCTCTCTGTTACATTATCCTCCATTTATGTAGAAATGTTTCCAAAGCAGGAAACAAAAATATGCCTCATGTTTTTTTTTAAAATTTGTTTCTGATTTTATCAATTTTCTCTTTCTGTCTCTCTGTTACATTATCCTCCATTTATGTAGAAATGTTTCCAAAGCAGGAAACAACAATATGCCAGTAGGAGAGAGGGAAGAAAACATGTTTTGACATTACATTACGCCTATAATAATCATAATAACAAAAGTGAAATGCAAAACCTTGTCTGTGTCTTGTCTCTGTCTGCTCAGGTACCTGGATCAGCCATGCTTGGAGACGATTAATCGGATCAAGCTGTACAGCGAGTCTCTGGCCCGTTATGGGAAGAGTCCGTACCTCTACCCTCTGTACGGCCTGGGGGAGCTGCCGCAGGGATTTGCCAGGTCTGTGTCCTCACTTCGCCTGTGCTGCTGTGTCTCTCACACACATGTCAATAGCACGAGGAGTGCATTTGGTGTAGCTAGCCTCACTGTAGTCACTTCTATAGTAATACCTCACTATAGTAATCACTATAGTAATCTAGAGTAATGTATAATCTATAGCACAGGTGTCAAACTCATTCCATCGAGGGCCGAGTGTATGAAGGTTTTTGTTGCAACCAATGTACTACACCAGGAGAAACCTGCACACACTCGGCCCTCGATGGAATGAGTTTGACACCCCTGATCTATAGTAATCTATAGTAATACCTCACTATAATAATCAGTAGCTTCATGCTATCAGTTTTCATTGGGCATTAATACAGCATTCATATTCAGCTGTGTGTGTCTGCCTGTGCATTGTACCAAATGGCACAATTAAAATCTTCTGTGTTTGCATTTCTCCTTCTGTCTCAGGTTAAGCGCCATATACGGAGGGACTTACATGCTGAACAAGCCGGTGGAGGAGATTGTGATGGAGGATGGGCATGTGGTTGGAGTGAAGTCTGAGGGAGAGGTAAAAAACACAACATAAATCTGGGGAAATCCTCTCTCTCTCTGTTCCAATGTCACTGGCACT